>BQKN01061750.1:41364-58562 GCA_022839385.1 Asparagus kiusianus
CCGGCTATTATCTCCCTTGGTGGAATAATACCCGTTATACTGCGTAGATCTGCCCGGATCGAGATCACGCGGTGGTCCACGGCAAATAACCCCGACGCAGGCAAAGAACCCACACAAAGCGAGTGACCGCAAAACAGGAGCTCGCGATTCGTTCGACATAAAAGGAAATAAATTGTAATCTTTCTTTTTCTTATTTTCGATTTTCGTTGTAACCGGATCTTATAAAAAGACCGGATCTTTGTAACCGATAAACTGTTATTTAAGATAGCAATGATATCAATGAAGAAAGATACAAATTTTCCCGCGAACACATGGCATGTATATCTTCTCCAAAGTTCTCAATTTCTTTAAATGACTCATTGCATGGTTACTTCAAAGGGTAAAGAGGCTTAAGACAATGTGATCCTCTCTTACCTTACTTATTCATTTTGGAAATGAAATATCTTTCTAGAAATTTGGATATGCTTAAGGAGGACAGGTCTTTCAGATATCATCCAAGGTGTTGTGAGCTTAAGATCACTCATCTAATTTTTGCGGATAACTTTCTTCTTTTTTCTAAGGAAGACTTACATTCAGTGAGGAGGCTCTTCAATTGTTTCAAAGATTTCAGTGTTGTTGCTGGGCTGGAAGCTAACCGAGAGAAGTGCAAAATTTTCTATGGTGGTGTTGATGAAGTTTTTAAAAGCACTGTAAACAACTACCTGTGTTTCTCAGTAGGTGCCCTGCCTATAAAATATCTTGGAGTTCCCATGATTTGTAAGCGGCTTTCCTACATGGATTGTTCTCCCCTCCTCAGTTAAATTTCTGTACAATTTCAGTCCTGTTTGAAGAATAGGGGGCTGTCATATGCAGGTAGACTACAGATAATCAAGAGTGTTATTCTTGGTATACAAATCTATTGGACATCAAATTATCTCTTGTCAGTAAAAGTGCTTCAGAAAATTGATGAAATATGCAGGAACTTCTTGTGGGGAAAATCTGAACAGGTTCATAAAATTCCTCTTGTCTCGTGGGATAAAGTTTGCTTGAGTAAAAAGAATGGTGGTCTAGGTATTTTTTTCGGCTGCAACTTGAAACATGGCTTCAATTCTGAATATCCTTTGGCATATCCATGTTAATAAGGAAAATTTGTGGATAAAATGGATTCATGGTATATATTTAAAGCATAATGATATCTGGAAAATTCAAGCTAAAAATGAGGATTCTTGGATATGGAAACAGATTTTGAAAGTTAGAGACAAGGCTTTGGGATTATATGATGGTGCTGATTGCATGAAGCTACTCATTCAATCATGCTATAGGAATTCAAAAATTCAAATATCAGCTTTATACAATGCACTCTCCCCTGCTTCTTCTTCAGTGTCTTGGCATAACATTGTTTGGGAGACCATCAACAACCCCAGGTATTCTTTTGTTTGCTGGTTAGCAATCTAGAATCGATTGCTCACTCAAGACAAACTTATCAATTGGGGGATAGTGAACAATAATTGTTGTTGCCTACGCATGGGTACTGAGAGCAAAGATCATCTTTTCTTTGAGTTTGCTTTCTCGAGGGATATCTGGATCATGGTCATGGATTGGTTGCAATTCAGGTGGAGGTCCTGCAGTAGGGACAAATCATAAGCTGGTATTGTTTCATGCTGAGGGGAAGAGGATTCAAACAAAAATAAAGAAAATGACTCTTGTTTCTACAATTTACAGCATTTGGATTGAGAGGAATGTAAGAATCTTCAATCAAAAAATAAAACTGTTGATCAATTGTTCAAGGATATTAAGATCAACATCTTATCTACTATCCTCAATGGCTCTTTTCCGGAAGAATGTAAGGAGTGGGTGATTTCTTTGTAAATAATTGAGGTTGTGAATAACTGTTTGGGAGTTCTTTGTTTTCTCAGTTCCTGAGTATTTTGTGGTGCTAATTTCCAAAACTGGTAAATGAATAAAAAATTTTCATTGACAAAAAAAAAAAAAGATTAATCCATCCTCCCTAATTTATCCTAGATTAGAAACTGACTAATGCCTTAATTCTGTGAGGTCAATTGGGGAGTTCAGGCAGACTTGAGCCCAAAATCTCTAACCGATGATTTCCTTGTTTTATCTCAAACATTTTTCACCAGTTCCTAAACTCGGTTTCCTTTCATTTCCAGTCGATTCCCATCTGGACACCGAACAACATTAAATAGTGGGTGGATTAGGTCTCTATCTATTGACGTCAAATGACTTGCTTTTTCTTCTCATTCTCTCTCTCTCTCTCTCTCTCTACATTTAATACCCTCTGCTCTGTGTCACCCCCTCCAATGCCCAAAATTTTCATACAAAAGGAAATTATCTTTCATTCTCTCCCTCACCAAATTATACCTCTGATTCCTCAAAATACTCAACACACATTCTCTCTCTCTCTCTCTCTCCCTCCCTCTCTCTCTCTCTCCATCCTTTATTATGACATTAAATCTACAACCCTAGCTACTCTATTCCCTCCCTTTGACAACTTAATGGGAAGTAGCAAACAAAATCATAACCCACTCATGACCTAATCACTACTACTACTCCTCCTCTCTACTTCTATTTATCCCCCTCCACTTTATTCTCCAAAATTAACCCTTTGATAACTCTAGCAATGGCCACGACTAGTGCAGATATTTACCCTGACCTCTCTCTTCAGATCAGCCCACCTTCAGTTTCCCTTTCTTCGACTGACTCCGGCAGCAGCGGTAGCGATACCGGGCACGTGCCTGTGCCCGGTGAGCCCATGCTGAACCTATGCCTAGACTCAATGGAACAAGTTAATCATCATCATCATCATCATCATCAACAACAACAGCAAAATAACCATCTTCTCCATCCTCAGATCTATGGATTGAAGAGGAGTTCTCGATTGTCGATGAAACGGAGCGTTCGGGCTCCGAGGATGCGGTGGACTACTACTCTCCATGCTCACTTTGTCCACGCTGTTGAGCTCCTTGGCGGCCATGAGAGTATGAAGAAGAAGCTTAATTAATTTGGGGCTGTGTGCGTGTGTGTTTTTTTGGGTAATTTTATATGGGTATTTAATTTCCTTGGTTTCAATGTAGGGGCGACGCCAAAGTCGGTGTTGGAGCTGATGAACGTGAAGGATCTGACGCTGGCTCACGTTAAGAGTCACTTGCAGGTGCAGTGAAGCAGACTAGCTTGTCTTGTTTATGGTTTTAGGGTTAGGGTTTTTTTTTGGGAAGGGCGAAATGCAAAGTAGTTAAAAGACAAAATGCGCATCTAAATTGGTTTTTCTCATGTTCGTTTCTTTGTTCTACTTCAATTTCCTGAATGGATTTCATGAGTTTTTCTTTTTTATCTTTTCCTTTGTTATTATTTGTCGCAGATGTATAGAACAGTGAAGAGTACTGACAAAACAGCAGCTGCAGCTGCAGGTAATTTGGTCTTTTCATCCTTTAAAGCTCTTTGGTCCTGTTACTGTCAAGAGAGGGGCAAGATGCTTGTTGAGTCCATTGGTTTGTATTTTTTTAATTTTAAATCTTATAGATTTTGAATTATTATTTTCTTGGAGGTATCTCTAAAAGAGAGAAATTTTCAACAATCTTTTAGCACAAGTGTTTGAGAACAGCAAATATTATTCATAATTCAGCATAGTTGTAACCTTTTCTTCAAGTAACGTCTGTGTCTTCTATAGTTTTTGGTGGAAAGAGGGAGAGCACAGAATCCAATTTTTATATGGTAGTGGTGAATGATGAAAAAATTGAGTTTGGTTTTTGGTGCAGGACAAGGGCTAAAGGATGCTGTGGGTTTGAACCAGATTCAGAGGATTGGATCAGATCAAGTGGAGGAAATTGTGCAGACAACTGAGCAAGCTGCAGGAGTCAATGTTGATCATCCTTATTCTCTGAGTATACCAACTCCACTTACACCTCCACTGCCCAGATCCCCTAGGTTTGTTTCTCCCTAAGCCTAATTTTCTCCTTACAGTTTTTTTTAATGACATCGATATCTCATAATAGAAAAATCTAAGTTCAAGGTGATCCTAACTTGACTAGCCTACCATTGACAGGAGGTGGAAGAAAATATAACCAACCTAGTGCGCAAAAATTGAACTTAAAAAAACTGTATCAATCCTGGTCCAGTTTTTGCCAAACAGGAACTAACCCCTTAAGCATGTCATCTGGTTAAGGAAGAGTTGCCAAACACAACCGTAAGAAGAGGAAGAAAATCATTAGTACATAGTATGTCCTTTGAGTTATGCTCTCCTGTTCACAAATCTCAAAGCACACACAGGGACCACGTGTCAAAATCGGTTGGGTCCTCGTCAATCTCACATAATCAATGCTTAAGAGCATCTCCAACAGCTTCCACATCTTCTTGGTATTCTCAAATTTGGAGAATTTTGAGCTTTTTTTTGGTCCAACAGATTCCCCATCTCATTCCCCAAAATGGGGATAGGAGAGAAAAAATAGAGAGCCTTCCCCAAATCTGCAGCATTCTCCAAATATTTGGGGAAGCACTTTTTCACGTTTTTCTAGGCTCAACCCATAAAAAACAACTCCATCTCCTCATTATAATAATAAATAATTTGGTCAAAATGGGGATTCTTCAAAATAATAAATAATTTATTATTTATTAGTCAAAGATGTAGAATATTTTTATTATTGTAATAAATGCATGATTCTTCAAAATGAGAAAGCTGTTGGAGTTGGAGCAAAAATAATTTGGAGAATATGACATTTGATTCTCCATTTTGGAGAAATTTTTGGGAAAGCTGTTGGAGATGCTCTAACACTTACTTTAGACAATGTAGTAACTTGTATAAACTACTCCTCTTGTGCATAGAATATGGATACGGATTAAATGCAGTCAAGATGTGAGTTTGGGCAAACGATAGAGGCTATAAAAAAATGACAGGTTTAGGCTCAAATGTAGACATTTGTTAAATGCTGCGGTAAGATTAATTTTTATAATAGAGCTGTTTCCAAGATTGAGATTGCGATGGTTTTGAATAGTCGAAGAAGTGAATATTTAATTATAGGATAGGTTGATAGCCTTTTGTGTTCAAGTCTTTGCATCAGAATGATGCTGCACACGCAAAGGGAATGCTTAGAGATTGAGTTGATTTTGGGATTTGAATACCAAATTAATTGGTGTCCCTTAATTTGACTAGAATTATTTGTGGTCAATGCAGTGAGGAATAAAAGGATCACATGTGTTTTTATCATTTGGTACTATATATCCCTTGTAATGTACGTTGAAGCCTCCTATACTAAACACAGAATCTTTAAATAAATTGATTAACAAATATATCTTGTAATTAGTAATTAATACGCCAGTATATGTTTGACATAACAATTAGAGGGTATAGATTTTCAATTGACATACATAGATCAAAAGTAAAAAGAAATTAACAAATACATGCATGTGAAAGGAATACTTGAGAGAATGTAATTTTATTACAATGTGATCACCAGGGTAAATACTGGTGTTTTGATGTACTTTACAGATTCACATACTGGGAAATGAATAGATTTTTTCATTGACCAAAAAAAAAAAAAAAAAAAACCAATACATGCATGGAGATAATTGACTAAATAAACTTGGCTTCTTCAATAAATATCAATAAGCGTATATATATATATTTCGTACTAAGAAGAGCTTAATTAGCATCCAATTCACAATGCTTAGATGAGTGCATTTATTTTAGATTTATTCTACAATTTTGATATCTTTTGCTGAAGCTCTCTCCCTTTTCTTCTCATTTATTTTTTTCCTCATTGCTGCTGGCGGTGATACCACTAGTCCTTATGCTATCAGTCTAAGTGGAGAAGGAACTATTTGGCCATGTCCTCTCTATCTCTCTCTCTCTCTCTCATCAAGACCAGGTTATAATATCTAGTAGATATTTCTTTTGATTTCTAGCACAAAAGTTACAACCTATAGAAAACAACCATTGGAGGACGGACTGAAAGTATAAAAACTTGTCAAATTAATATAACTGAGATTCAAATTTATTGCTCATTTATTTGGTCCTTAGGCTGCCAGATTAATTCCAAAGAGTTATCTTCTTCTCTTCCATTATGATTTGGAACATATAAGAGTCATCAACTACAGACATTGGGAAGAGACAAAATAACAAGTTTTTAATTTCAGACAGTTGTCTATGTAAGAACAAGCAGCTTTGTCCTGAAGCAGCAGCATTTATTTGAATTTATATAGAAAATAAGCTTTCAATTTCTGATATATGTATTTTTTGCCAACCAAATTCAGAATGCACAGTGGATCAGATACGTTTTTGTATTTATTTTTCTGTATCAATTATTCTCTTTCTGTTATTTGATACAAATATTAATATTAGGTTGTATTGCTTAGTGCGAACTTCGAATGCATCATCACCATATCATTTGACGAAAAAAAAAAAAAGAAATTGTTTCATTTTTAAATATAATTTTAATTAAGCTGTTATTTGTATGCAGCTGGCCTTACTCATCCATGGAAGACAATGATTGGAATTCATTGAAGATACAGAAGACATCATCACCGTCCAATATTAGATGCGAAGCATATCTAGTGAAAGGAAAAAGGGTAATAATTTTTACATTAATCTCTTTTTATCACACTTACCTTGGCTTACAATAAATTTGCTGTATATCCTCTTGGAGCACTTTTAGTATTCTTTTTTTTCTTAATTATTGCTCTGTAATGCACGCCATTAAATGAGACTGAATGCAGAATTTTATACTTAAAAATATCAAGTTTATGTTCATATAACTAATCAAGGTATATTACTCTGCATATGGGCTAGATCTTTTGGCATGTGAAATGCACGTGAAAAAATATATAAATCTTTAAAATTTTGAATGTAATTTTGAATTGTGATTACCATTTATGCTTAATTCAAAATTAAATTACTACGTGATACGCCTACATGAAAGCTACTAGTTAGTCATGTTTCTTTTTTCAAACAATACATTAATACTTCCCTAAAACATGTATCTAATAACTTATGAATGTTTTTAATTTCAAACATTAGTACTTCCCTAAAACATGTATCTAGTAACTTATGAATGGTATTGATTTCAACATACAATAGCAATATTAGAGGGGTTTAATTTGTAACAGCTGGTTGCTTGATGTTATTTGTTTTCCTTGCTGATATAGGCCGATGAAGGAGCTCTCCATTCATCACCAAGAGAAAGTGAAGAAGGCACTGGGCTAAGCTTGTCCCCATCGTCACATTTTGAATCAAGCATGCTTGCAGATTTACCTAACCTTGAATTTACTTTAGGAAGGCAAAGTTGGCAGAGGGAGTGTCAAGAATCCTCAGAATTAACCCTACTCAAATGTTTGTAAGCCTAATGAAGATCAGCAAAGCAAGCATTCACTTTTGGTTTCCTTACGAAAGAGATCGAAGCTTCCTGAAGCTGGGATTGAAATTTGGTTAACATTAGTGCTTTGCTCATAACAAAAGGATGACAGAATCTAAAAAGAGTAGCTTAATTAATTCGTGATATCTAGCCCTTTATGTGGATTTTCAAATGTGCAAATTTTTGTTCAGGCATTTGCAAAGGGAAAGTTAGTAAATATCTGCTAAGCTTCAAGGAGATATGAATTGGGTTGATTACATACATACTAAGTTGGTTTACGAGGAAATTGTGCTCTTGAAGCCTTGTTCCTAGAAAACCAATGCAGTTTTCTTGAATGATAAGTTATTCGCTTGTCATTCAAGTTCTTTCTGAATGCGCTCAGGAAAATAGTAAAATAGAAAGATTTCATTGAAAAGTGTAAATGAGCCCAATAAATTACAAAAATATGATTAATGTTTTATTTCAAATAGTTACATAATATAAATATTAATAGATAGGTAATTATGATTAAGGTTCTAGTTTGGATCACCCCTCCTCTAGTCCAAACGAGAATTGGTTTAGGATAGAATTGGTGGTTATCAAATACACTCTAAGGTCATTTGGCAAACTCCTCAAAATTGGGTAGTGATTGATTTTGACCCATTTTTGAGATAAAATTAGTTACCTTTTGACCAAAGGGAGGGGTGGATTTAAAAAAAAAACTAATTTAAAAGGTGTTTTTTGTCTTAAAAAAACTATGCCAACTCTTAGGCCTGTCCAAAAAGCCGGCCCCGGCCCGGGGCTCGGCTGGGCCACGGCCTCGGCCCGAAAATCCGGGCTTGGCCGGGTTCCGGGCTGCCTCAGCGGCAGCGACCGGAACAGCGTCGGCGCCCGGCCCGGGTCGGAACAGCACTTGCACCCTGCCCGGGCTGGGCAAAAATCCGGGCCGGGCAGCCCGGCCCCGGAGCCCGGCCCGGTGGCAACAGTCACCATAGGTGACCGTTGCCAAAATAGGTCGGGCCGGGCCTGGTCAGCCTGGCCCGGCCACAACGGTCACAAGAGTGGCAGTTGTGGTCAAAACGACCGGGCCGGGCCGGGCTGGCCCGGCCCAGCCCGGTCATAATGGTCACGAAATTGATCGTTGTGGCCAAAAATGGCCGGGCCGGCCATAACGGCCATAAACGGTCTTTTGACCGTTTTTTCCCAAAAAACGGTCAAAAACGACTATTTTGTGAGGTTATTTTGGTCATTTGTTTAGGGGGCTGGCTCTATAAATAGTGGGGGGTTTTATTTATTTTCTTCACACCAAAACTCATCTACTTCTCTCTTATACTCTTATATTTTTTTATACTCTTATACTCTCTTATATTTTCTAATCCTTTCATCAAATGGCTTCCGGATCTGATTATGAAGAGTAAAACCTATCTCCCGATCATGAAATGAGTCCTTTAACTGGGTCTACTCCTACCGATGTTAATCCAGAATCCGGTGGCGACGAATCTGCACCAAGAGCTCCTAAAAGGCCAAGATCCGATGTGTGGAATTTTTATGAGAAGATCGACGTCGTCAAGGATGAACATAGTAGGATCCTCAACCAGAAGGCTAAGTGTGAGTTATGCGGCAAGATTTTTCAAGCTCATCATAAGAGCGGCACCAACCACCTCAAACGCCATTTAGATAAACACAACAAAGGCCAGACTCCTCAAGGTAGTATCCGACAATCTATGATTTTTCAATCCTCCTCTTCTGGTAGTCTCGGTACTTGGAACTATAACGCTGCCAGAGCTAGGAAATACGTAATCAGGTTTATCATTCTTAAAAACCTTCCTTTTAAATTCATAGAAGATGATGAATTTGAAGATATGTTTAGAGATGGTTTTTATCCTGCATTTAAAAAATTTTCTCGTCAAACCTGTCAACGTGATATTTTAAAATATTATCACGAGGAACAAGGAGAAATAATTTCTTATTTTAAAATTTTAAACTGTAAATTTTATTTAACTTCTGATATTTGGACATCTAGAGCACAAACTGGATATTTATGTATCACAGCACATTGGATTGATGAAAATTAACAAATGTTTGAAAGAGTTGTTTCTTTTATTGTAATAGAAGAGTCACATACTAGTATTAATGTTGTAAATTTAATAATTGAAGAACTTATGAAATTAGAAATTTCAGAAAGAATATTTTTTCTTTCACTAGATAATACAAGTAATAACAATGTAGCTGTTGATTTTATCAGATCAACTCTGTCATTGCCATGTCATGGTGATCATTTTCATATTAGGTGTATATGTCATATTTTAAATTTAATTGTTTAAAGTGTATTTACTGAAATTAAAACCATGGTAAAAAAGGTTAGAACAGTTGTTTATATGCATAATGCTTCTGAACAAAGACTTAAAAGATGAAAACAATTTTGTAAAAGAAAAAATATAAAGCCCAGACTAATTCCAAAAGTTATTGACCATAGGTGGAATTCCACCTATGCAATGTTAAGTGTAGCAATAGAAAATAAAGACATTATAACTAATTTTATAAATTATTATGCTTCTAGTTCTAGTTCTGGTAGCACTTGTGAAATAACTAAAGATGAATTGACAATTATATGTAATTTAAATGAAATGTTATAAGTTTTTTATGATGCTACAATGTTATTATCTGGTTGTTATTATCCAATCATTACTTTAGCTGCTTTACAAATTTTAAATATTCAAAAAATTTTTGGGAAATATCGTATGGATGATACTTTTGGATCTATGATTTTTCAAATAAAGAGTAAATTTAATAAGTACTTTAGGCTCATTCCTCATATTTTTTGGTTTGGGGGTTCTTATTGATCCATGCTTGAAGGATATTGGCATTCGAAGTTTGTTACAATCATTATATGGTAATCAGATTATAGACTTAGATGATGGAATCATTATATGCATAATGCTTCTGAATGAAGACTTAAGAGATGGAAATAATTTTGTAAAAGAAAAAATATAAAGCCCAGACTAATTCCAAAAGATGTTGACCATAGGTGGAATTCCACCTATGCAATGTTAAGTGTAGCAATAGAATATAAAGACATTATAACTGATTTTATAAATTATTATGCTTCTAGTTCTAGTTCTGGTAGCACTTATGGAATAACTGAAGATGAATGGACAATTATATGTAATTTAAATAAAATGTTATAAGTTTTTTATGATGCTACAATGTTATTATCTCGCTGTTATTATCCAACCATTACTTTAGCTGCTTTACAAATTTTAAATATTCAAAATTTTTTTGGGAAATATCGTATGGATGATACTTTTGGCAATGGAGAGCAAATTTAATAAGTACTTTAGGCTTATTCCTCATATTTTTGGTTTGGGGGTTCCTATTGACCCATGCTTAAAGGATATTAGCCTTCGAAGTTTGTTACAATCATTGTATGGTAATCAGATTATAGACTTAGATGATGGAACCATCCTTACTGCTACTACTCATCATTTAGCTATTAGAAATTATTTTTAAACCTTATATGATGAGTATGCAACTAGACATTGTGTAGCTACACAACAGTCTACAACTTCGGTTTCTTCGAGCTCATCCTGAGGTAAAAGCGTAAGTTTTGATAGGTATGCAATGGTAGCTGAGCTAACTGGTGGATCTGGACTTGGATCGTTATCATTGAAGGTTTTTGAAATAGATGAATATTTATCTGCTTCTTTAGTTAAATGTTAAGGAAATGTTTTAGATATTTTGCAATGGTGGAAAGTATATGGATTAGTTTTATATCTTATACTTTCCACCATGGTTCGTGACTTACTAACAGTACAGGTTTCGACGATAGCTTCGGAATCCACCTTCAGCACAGCAGGACGTTTGATCGACGACCACAGGACATGCTTAGATCCGTATACTGTACAAGAGGTGATGTACTTACAAGATTGGTGGAGGTACGAGAAGCGAACGCAATGCATCGATCGGATGGCTGGAATTGAAGATAAATTTGAAGAATTGGGACTAGCAGATAGATATAAAGAATAAATAATATTCATCAAATTATAATTTTTATATCTTAGATTAAAATTTGTAAAGAATTATTTTGAAAATAGTTACAAATGATAGTGATATAGATGAGTAGGTGCCAACCTAGTTGGGATGTACTTATCTATTGTGATGCGATGAATTCCAAAATAAATGTATACTTGTAATTTATAAATAATTTATTAATTATTAATAAAGAATTTATTTTTATAATTTTTGATTTGTAATTTAAGTTATTTTAAGTGATTAATCAAATTATTATTTTTTATTAATTTTTTGTCTTTTTTTGTATAATTTAAATTTTAAATAGAATTACAAAAAAATAAACTGGGCCGGCCCGAAAACCGACCCGGTCGAGCCCGGGCCCGAGCCCGAACCCGGCCTGAACGCGGCCCGGGGTACCCGGGTTCGGGTCCGGGCTCCTGTTTTGCCCGGCCCAGGCCGGCCCGGATGGACAGGCCTACCAACTCTAACCTATTTTTCCCAAATAATTAATTTGCACTCTAAAATAGTATCAAGTTTAAACTTAGTCTCATTTTTTAAGATTACCAGACGGCCCAAGGGTCAATTTGGGAAAACCCTTAATGGGATTCTCGTGCGCAAGATTGCAACGTTTTCATATATTTACTTGGCATAATTCAACCTTTTCAATTTTTTCTTCAAACACTTTTCTCCAAAATGGAACTAAGGTTGATCCTAGTTATGTCTTGAGGAGTTGCCCAAAGTTGTCTTGGTTATGCATGATATACAAATCTAGACATGACGAACTTACAACGCAAGATAAATGTTAGTTGTTGGCCTTTAGACACGATCATAGGGCTGGGCCAAGCCCCATATCTGTTTTATTTGGATTGGGGCCATCTCTCTTAAAGACATAACAAAGGCTTTAGATTGACGCAGCGCGGAAGTGATAGCCTCGGAATCCACTAAGGATGTTCTTTGAATCCACAAAGAACAATCTTCGAATCCATGAAGAAATTTGAATCCACGAATAAAATATCGAAAAGAGAAATTTTATTGATCAAAAGTTATATCTCTAGGGCTTACAAGACTCTGCTTAAAAAGAAAAGAAACAAGACTCCTACTATGACTCAAGTTTTACCAAAAATAAAAATAACAAAACTCTTCCTAAAAAGACTCCTTAAGATTAAGGAAGTCAATTGGTCAAATCTGAAATCAAACCAAATTTATTTTCTAATCAAAACAGGCTCCTAAAACATTACTAGAAATAGTAAAAAAAACTGACAAAAACACTGATATCTCTCAAACCGGAGGAAATTTAGTGAAACGGGCGGTGGCAAACCAAACTTCGGGTGGTTTGGTCGGCCCCGTCTCAAAAAAATACGTGATTTTCATACATAATTCGTCCAATTCCGACTTACGGTTTGAAAGTTATAACCCGTTCTTCACAGCAAGTTATTTTCCTCGACCGGGACCGTGTTTGGGCTTCCGATTGTCCCGCTTCAACATAAACATGTCGGCCGTGTGTTCTACTTTTCAACCCCCCTACTTGAAAATAGCTCAACCTTGAGCTTACACTTGCATGAAGAGCTGTTTCTTTTGGCAGGTAATACTCAATCAAATCTGCAACATTGAAGCTTGGAGAAATAGCTAAATCTGAAGGAAGGTCAACGATATAAGGATTGTCACTAATCTTCTTTAGTATTTTGCATGGACCATATTATTTATTCTTCAGCTTGTTGTATGTACCCACTGGAAAATACTTTTTTTGCAGAAACACTATCACCATGTCTCCCTCTTCAAATACTTTCTTCCTTCGGTGTCGATCAGCATCGACCTTATATTTAGCATTAGCCTGCTCTATCTTCTCTTTCACTTCCTGTTGGATAGCATGAATCTTTTTAGCCATATGATCTATAGGAACACTCTGTCCTGGAAGCTTATGCAGTGAAACTAGATCAAGGTAATGTTTGTTGGAAAATTTGCAATAAGAAAATTGAAAGAATTAAATTTGATTCTATTCCCTCTAACTGCCTAGAAAAAGAATGTTTACAACTCTATCAATCTCGATTACAATTTGAATTCCTGATTACAAAAGAGAAGAAGATCAACAAAGATCCTCTCCTTTGTTTAATTCTGGGTTCTTCACGGTAGCGATGAAATGCTTCCCTCGAATGCTCACGTCGAGTTTGCTTTCCGTTGACGATCCATATGTCTCCCTTTATTAGAATAATTGAAGGAACTCTTTAGAGTTTATGAACTCAGGATGAGTTTAAACTCTATGAAAAGAGTTGTTTGAACCGAAAATCGGTTAATAAGCCAAGCAGCAAATCCCCCATAGATTTTCTATTGCCGAAGAAAGCTTCAAGATCTTTGCTGATCTCTAGATTCAAAATGCTCAAAGATCCCCATATACCAAAAAAGATCCAGACTAAGCTGATTTTTCAGCAATTTATAGGTGATTAAGGGGTATAACCACCCCTAAAATTGCTCCTTTGTGGGGCTAATAGGATGTAACCGCTCCCTTAAATCACTCCTGAATGGAGTTGTGAACCCCTCAGATCATGAGAAATGGTTTTAAAACTAATCAGCTCGTGTTTGAACAAGTTAAACATAAAATCCGCATTCTGGCATGAATTCCGCATTCGAACACAGCATCTGGAAGCTCGTTTGTAGCGTCTAGAAGTTGTGTTTGCAGCTTGTTGGAAGCTACATTGGCATATTGTTGGAAGCTGTGTTGGTAGCTGGATCTGAGCTGTGTTTGCGGCCAGGTTTGGGATGCGTCCGTGGGCTTGAGCTACGTTAGTGATGGCTGATAAGGAGCTGCGTCCGCGGTTGTATTGGTGTTGCGTTTGTTCAGCATCAGCAGCTATGAACGCGGTGTGTCTTGATGCTGTTGCGCGGGGAGGACCTCTTTGTCTTGATGCTAAAATACGGGGAGGACTTCTACGTCTTGATTTGAGGAGACCGTCAATTTGTAGTCTCTTTTTGTCAGAGCGTTACAAAGATCATTGTTTTGTACTCTTTGCTTTAGCTCTTTGATATGTGAGAGTCATCAAGTTGTAACTCTCGTTGTTGATTGTGAAGACTATTGATCAGAGCTTTCATCGATTATTGTGAAGGTCGTCAGATTGTAACATTCATCTATCTACGTGAAAGTCTTCAAATTATAGTCTTTTGGAAGCCTTCAGATTATAACTTCCATCATCGGTGTTTGATGGGGATAAGCTATCTACAGTAATTTTTAGACTACCTACAGAACCCCCTCTAAAGTTTTTAAAAGTTCACGGTTGACTGGGATGAATTTTTGGAATATTTTGGATCTTAACTCTAATCTTGGAGCTGTTGATTCCTTGTCATAAAGGAGTTATTCACTGCACCCGCTTCAAAGGCATCTTGGTTGAAAATATTTGCTAAATAGGATCTGAGCTTCGAACATAGGATTTTTGGCAAATGCTCAGCCTTCAACGGATTTGATAAGACTTTATTGACTACCGTTTGAGTCAGGATTGCATGTGGATTGTCTAAATCCATTCCACATGTAATGTTGTACCAAAAGAATAAACTCTCTTAGACTTAATGCTATGATGTCGAATACATAGACTTGGTCAATTTCACGGGAATGGACTACCCAGCAACGTGTGTTAGGCGTAAACTTATCTCTATTTAGGGATTGAGATAAAGTCCCCCATGCATATAAGGCATGGATTCTGGTATCTTTTTCACGACAAAAGACTAACCGACAATGCGTGTTAGGCGTAGAATTATCTCTAATTAGAGATCGAGATAAAGTCCCCCATACATGAAAGACATGGATTTTAGGTGCTACGATATTGAATACGTAGACTTTTGTAAATGTTTCTTTCTGTGTTATGTTTTCACATGAAATACTGAAAGAAAATTAGAAGTGCCAGAGGTATAGTATTAACTTGACATAAATTTTCACTTAGAGTAAAATTTAGAAATTTTGTTGATTATCACTAGGATAATTCTAGAAAATCCTTGATCCATTAAGAATTTTATAATGAAAACTTGCTATTCTTGTTAAAAAAGGATTAACAAGTTCATTGGGGGGTTTGATAGTTAGAGGTGTGATATTAACCTAACAGTATTTTATGGGACTATTATTCTATTGAAGAGAGTCGATAAGTTGGTTTGGTCATCAGAGGTATAATGTTAACTTGACGGGTTTGTGGACTTATCGCTCTATTAAGGAAAGTCGAAAAGTGGATTGTCAGAGGTGTGATATTAATGTGATAGAATTTTACTACAATTGGAGAAACTTTGAGGGCTTATCATTCTATTGATGAGGATTGATAAGTGGGTTGGTTGTCAGGGGTGTAATATTAACATGACAGGTATTTGTTGTGAATGATATTTGTTGCGAATGATGTAACTTTGAGGACCTATCACTCTATTAACAAGAGTCGATAAGTTGATTTTATCAGAGGTGTGATATTAACGTGATAAGATTGTATTGTAATGAGAGCAACTTTGTAGACTTATTATCCTATTAAAGAGGATTGATAAGATAACTTTGTCTGATGTCTGATATTAACGTGATAAAAGTTTGTACTTGTGATTTGAATAAGATTTTGAAGACTTAGCATCTTGCTGGGGAAGATTGCGATTTGACCAATTTTGATGACCTATCATCCTATTGATAATGATTAAAAGTTGATTGTCAGAGGTATATTATTAACGTGACAAATTGGGAGTGATACAAGCTGAATTTATACTTTGTGGGGATGTTAATTGACGATATTTGTAGATCTGTCATCCTATTAAAGAGGATTAATAGAAAGATTCGTTACTCTTAATCAAGTGGATTTCAAACAACCAACCCCCAGCCTTGATTAAGACTTAGCAGGGGAGGAATTTTGCAGTTTGACAGAGGTGTTTTATTAAACATGACAACTTAGAAGATTTATTACTCATAATCCAGTAGACTACAAATAAATCAACCCCCAGTCTTGAATAAGTGTAGGGAAAAAAGGGGTAGACAGGGCACATCGCCTAGTGGACCACTATCCGTCAAGTCGTTCAGTGACATTGGAGTGTAACGACTATGATTGGAATAAAGGCATGTCCCGCGACAGGCCACTATCTGAAGAGTTTGGCTATCAGAGGTAAATATTAACGTGATAGTTTTGTGGACTTGTCATCCTATTGAAGAGAATTAGCAAGTTGATGGACTATCAGAGGTAACTATTAATATGATAGTTTTGTGGATCTGCCATCCTATTTAATAGAATTGGCAAGTTGATGGACTATCAGAGATAAATATTAACGTGTAAGTTTTGTAGATCTATCATCCTATTAAAGAGGATTAGCAAATTAATGAACTATTAAAGGTAAATATTAACATGATAGTTTTGTGGACCTGCCATCCTATTGAAGAAGATTGACAAGTTGATGAACTATCAGAGGTAATTGTTAACGTGATAGTTTTGTGGACCTACCATCCTATTAAAGAGAATTAGCAGGAGAATTTAAAGGGAATGGACTATCAGAGGTGTATTGTTAACTTGATAGTTTTATGGACCCGCCATCTTATTGAAGAGAATGAGCAGATTGATGAACTATCAGAGGTGAATATTAACATGATAGTTTTGTGGACCTGCCATCCTATTGAAGGGGATTGACAAGTTAATGGATTATCAAAGATAACTGTTAACATGATAGTTTTGTAGACCTGCCATCTTATTGAAGAGGATTAGTAGGAGAATTTGGAGGGAATGGACTATTAGAGGTGTATTGTTAACTTAATAATTTTGTCGACCCGCCATCCTATTAAAGAGGATTAGCAGGAGGAGAATTTGGAGAAAATAAACTATCATAGGTAATCATTAACGTGATAGTTTTGATGGACCCGCTATCCTATTAAAGAGG
>BQKN01061750.1:63562-97605 GCA_022839385.1 Asparagus kiusianus
GTGATAGTTTTGTGGACGTGTCATCCTATTGAAGGGGATTGACAAGTTGATGGACTATCAGAGGTAAATATTAACGTGATAGTTTTGTGGACTTACCATCCTATTGAAGGGGATTGACAAGTTGATGGACTATCAGAGGTAAATATTAACGTGATAGTTTTGTGAACTTGCCATCCTATTGAAGGGGATTGACAAGTTGATGTGTGACCAGAGGTGTATTGTTAACATGATAGTTTTGTGGACCCGCCATCCTATTAAAGAGGATAAGCAGGAGAATTTGAAAGGAATAGACTATCAGAGGTGTATTGTTAACTTGATAGTTTTGTGGACCCGCCATCTTATTAAAGAGGATGTGCAGATTGATGGACTATCGAAGGTAAATATTAACGTGATAGTTTTGTGGACCTACCATCCTATTAAAGGGGATTGGCAAGTTGATGGACTATCTGAGGTAACTGTTAACATGATACTTTTGTAGACCTGCCATCTTATTGAAGAGGATTGGTAGGAGAATTTAGAAGGAATAGACTATCAGAGGTGTATTGTTAACTTGATAGTTTTGTGGACCCACCACCTTATTAAAGATGATTGGCTTAGTGGTTGTAGTATCTTCCCCCTCTGATTGGAAAGATTGGGCTTGGTCTCATTGCTTAGGTTGCTTCTGCTTACTTTGTTCTTTAGCTTTGATTATGGCAATAATTTTTTGAGCCTGTTAATCTTGAGAAATTAGTTCTCTCCAAGAACAGCATTCTACAACCCTCATTTATACTAGAAGGTTTGTCTACAAGTTGTATCGACAAGTCTCCACTATGGTATACTATGTCATACCTGACGAACATCAGAGAGCCATGCTTTAGAACCTCTTGACGAAGGCTTTGACAGACCCCCTCTTCTTCTGCTTAGTGGCGAGAAGGGTATGGATGGAGATTTCTATATCATCTTTAAAGAATCTTGATAGGAAGAGTCTCTCTAGATTCGTCCACTTTTGAATACATCCCGCAGGCAATTTTATGAACCATTCAAAGACAACTCACTTGAGGGTGCCAATGAACAATCGAGCTAGTATGGTATCATTTTATATCACATTCCCAGTCTGTGACTAAAATGATAGATATATTGATTCGGTGATCCCGTGTCGTCAAAAAATTATAGCGTCAGGACCTCAAACTTTGGAGGGTAAGGGACTGCATCCCATTCGACAGGATAAGGCCTGACAACTCCCTCGTCTTAGAGCTCATTTTTGTTGGCAATGACATTGATGCGGGCTTCTAATTCTTCTATTTTGGCATACTGGAGATTCTACTCGTTCTCCGTCTCTCTTTCTTCATCAGAGGAAGATTTCAGGTTGTGGGCTTCTTGGTCAGAAGCAGCACCATAAACCACTTTTCCTTTCGCTTTCCTTGTGAGGGGTCGGGATGAAGACGTTCTTCCTCTTCAGGAAGGTTCTTGCGTTGACGGTGAATTTGTCTTCTGAGATTTGGCTCTGTCTATGACGAATTGAGTCATCAGGATCTGGAGTTCATTGATGGCCTCCTGCTGTGTTTTGATCATGGCTTGCTGATCATCAATTCTCTTCATAAGATCTTCATGGTTTCCCATCATATAGGCGGAGCTCTCATGTTCAACAAAAGAGCTTGATGATTGGGACACCGCAATGGCTGAGTGTTCATCCTCGAATTGATTTCTCTGGCTAATCTTTGATAGTTAACCAGAGGAATGGCTCCCGTTCGAGTTTGAGTATATTGATAAATTCCATCAGACCTTTTCAGGAGGTCTTTCATGCTAGGAGACTGATCTTTCTCTGACCCATCAGAGCTAGGGACTGATGATCTCCCTCTGCCGACCATGTTAAAAGTGACTCCAAGGTATTCATCCTCCAAAGTCTTCTTCCTGTGAGAATGTTATCGGTTATGGAGCAAAGTGACATTTGTTGGTCGGTTGAACATCAACAAATTGATTGTGCAGGAGCAGCACTAGCATCTCGAGAGAATCGTAAAAATTAGTCATTCGTATTGGCATGAACGAGTGACTCGTATCAGTCGTTCTCTCGATATGAACTCTCTCAAGTCTATTGTAGAAACCCGAGAAGAGTTACTCGCTGACTGTGAGGTTTGAATTACAACCCCCAGTCCATGACTGGACAAGATTGGCTCTTGGTGAACATGGATTTGGTTGAAATACCTTGAATCTATAGTCTTTTTATATTCGCCCTCGATCTAGTCGTGCTACATAAAGTATTCTATATTAGATTTTGTTACCCGAACGTATGCCTGAGGTCCAGGCTTTGCTGGTGAAACATAGTCCTAAAATTTGCATTTTGGTTCTGAAATGCATGTTTGAGAGTTACGTTCGGTTTGTGAAACGTACTCCTGAGAGTTACATTCAGTTTGTGGAACGCTTCCCTGAAGGTTGTGTTTTGATTGTACAATGCGCCACTGAGGGTTGTGTTCAGTCTTATTCACACGCAGCCTATATTTGGCGTTATAGACACGAGACTTGCCTTCTGTAGCAGAAATGCAAGGCACATGGTCGTGTTTAGGCTCACAAACACGAAGCTCGTGTTGACTTGAGGATCGACATTCTCGGAGATGTACTCGTTGTAGGGATCTCCTCCTTCGTCGAGCGATATTCTTCTTAGCCTGCTTCAAGGCCTTTGTAGCAACATCACCATCTGTGTTGATCAAGTTTGTTACCTTAATGGGCCTCTTGCGACGCGATAGCCATCATCTTGGTGCGAGTTTGGCTAAAGCTAAGCCCACTCCATCGGAGGAGGGGCTATCCGAGTAATTTAGCCCAAAGGAGAGGTCTTCCTTGGGCAATTCAGCTACAATTGGAGCAGTTGAAGCTTTAGTCTCTTTGAAGGCTTTGTCGATTTTGTGCATAGCCTTAAGGCTAAGCGATCCAGAGGAGAGGGCTTCCTCGTACTTGGCTTGATCGAACTCTACATAAGAGTTTCGATGATCATTCCAGCGAGCTTGATGTCAGATTACGCCACTACTTCTTCATCGGTGAAAACGCTAGTCCCCAGCGGAGTCACCATTTTTTATTTGGTGAAAAATTTGTACGAAGGAAATTAAAAGAATTGAATTTGATTTATTCCCTCTAACTGCTTAGAAAAAATGTTTAAAACTCTTTCAACCTCGATTACAATTTGAATTCCCGATTACAAAAGAGAAGAAGATTGACAAAGATCCTCTCCTTTGTTTAATTCTGGGTTCTTCACGATAGCGATGGAATGCTTCTCTCAAATGCTCGCGTCGAGTTTGCTTCCTGTTAACGATCCATATGTATCCCTTTACTGGAACGATTGAAGGAACTCTTTAGAGTTTATGAACTTAGGATGAGTTTAAACTCTGTGAAAAGAGTTGTTTGAACCGAAAATCGGTTAATAAGCTAAGCACCAAATCGCCCATAGATTTTCTATTAAAGCTTCAAGATCTTTGCTGATCTCTAGATACGAATATGCTCGAATATCCCCAGATCCCAAAAAAGATCCTGACTAAACTGATTTTCAACTATTTATAGGCGATTAGGGGGTGTAACCACCCCTAAAATCACTCCTTTTGTGGGGATAATGGGATGTAACCACTCCCTTAAATCACTCCTGAATGGAGTTGTGAACCCCTCAGATCATGGGAAATGGTTTTAAAACTGATCAGCTCGTGTTTGAACGAGTCAAACATAAAATCAGCGTTCTGGCATGAATTCCGCATTCGAACACAGCATCTGGAAGCTCGTTTGTAGCGTCTAGAAGTTGTGTTTGCAGCTTGTTAGAAGCTGCGTTGGAAGCTGTGTTGGTAGCTAGAGCTGATCTGCGTTTACGGCCAGTTTTGAGCTGCGTCTGTGGGCTTGAGCTACGTCAGCGATGGCTGATAAGGAGCTGCGTCTGCAGTTGAATTAGTGCTGCGTTTGTTCTGTGTTAGTGGCTGTGAACGCGCTGTGTCTTGATGCTGGTGCACGGGGAGGACCTCCGCGTCTTGATGCTGAAACGCGGGGAGGACCTCCGCGTCTTGATTTGAGGTGACCATCAATTTATAGTCTCTTTTTGTTAGAGCATTGTAAAGATCATCATTTTGTAATATTTGCTTTAGCTTTTTGATATGTGAGAGTCATCAGGATTTAACTCTTGTTGTTGACTGTGAAGACTATTGATCAGAGTTTTCATCAATTATTATGAAGGTTGTCAGATTATAGCCTTCATCTATCTACGTGAAAGTATTCAAATTGTAGTCTTCTAGAAGCCGTCAGATTGTAACTTTCATCATTGGTGTTTGATAGAGATAAGCTATCTACAGTAATTTTTAGACAGCCTACAGGTAATGATTCAGAAGCTTTCCATATACAATCACAAAGGGAGCCTTACCCATAGTTCAATTCTCCATATAATTATAAACAAACTCAGCATGTTTCAGAGCAAGATTCCACTATTTCGGACGATCCCCAGAGATGGATCTAAGAAGGTTATCGAGAGTGCGATTCACTATTTCAGTTTGTCCATCAGTTTGAGGATGGTAAGTAGTACTTAATTTAAGTGAAGTGTTAAAGTGTTGCCACAAAGTCCTCTAAAAGTTGGATTAGAACTTGGAATCACAATCAGATGTGGTTGATTTTGGCACTCCATGAAGGCGAACTATCTCCTGAAAGAAAAGATTGGCAATATTGCTAGCAGCTGCCGTCTTCTTGTATGGAATAAAGTGTGACATATTTTAAAATCTATCAACAACAATAAAAACAGAATCCATACCTTGTTGGGTTCTAGGGAGTCCCAACACAAAATCCATCGAGATATCGTTCCATGATGCTCCAGGAACAGGTAAGGGTGTATACAATCCCGTATTTTAGGACCGCTCCTTAGCGACTTGAAAAACTGGACAACACCTCACATATTTTTTTTGTTCCCTTCTTTTGCTAAGGCTAGTAATATCGCTCTTCAATGGAAGCAATCATCTTGTTACGCCCTAAATGTCCTAACCCGCCAACATGAAGGTCTTGAATTATCTACTCTCTTAGTGAACTCTGAGGTATGCACAACTGATCTTTATGAAATAAATAACCATTCTAAATATGAAAGCCTCTGACTGATTTATTTTGTTGGCAGTCGCTCCAAATCTCCTTAAAGTCTTCGTCCTCTACATACATTTCCTTTAGCTACTCAAATTCAATCACTTCTACCTGCAAAGTCACCACAAACCGGCCCTCCGACTGAGTGCATCTGCAACCTTATTGTGCTGCCCAGATTGTGCTTCAAAACAAAGGTGAAACATTGTAGAAATGTAATCCAACGAGCATGCATATGATTGATGGTAGTTTGACTATTAATGGACTTCAAATCCTGATGGTCAGTATTAAGCAGAAACTATCACGAGATCAAATAGTACTCCTAATGCTTCAAAGACTGAACTATGATATATAACTCTAATTCATATATGGTCCACTTTCGTTGAGCTTCGCTGAGTTTCTCACTATAGAAAGCAACTGGACGTCCTTCTTGAGATAGAACACCACCAATTCCTATGATGGACGCATCACAATCAACTTCAAATACCTTTTAAAAATCTAGAAGAGCAAGCACTGGTGTGGTGGATAACTTCTCCTTGATTAGTGCAAAGATACAGTCCGCATCATCCCCCCAATTAAACTTTCCTTTCTTCATGCATTCATTTATAGGTGCTATAATGCTGTTGAAATTTCTGACAAATCTCCTGTAGAAAGTTACTAGGCTATGAAAACTACGAACTTCGCAGACAGTCTTCGGTGTAGGCCAATCTCGAATAGCACAAACCTTCTCTTAATCAACATGGATGCCCTCTGCACTAACGACAAAACCCATGAATACGAGGCTACTGGTCATAAAGTTGCACTTCTTCAGATTGATGTACAACTTATTTTCCTGCAAAGCTGTTAGTACCTCCCTTAAGTGGTCCAGATGCGCGGTCTCAGTCTGACTATAAATCAGGATATCATTAAAGTAAACTACAATGAGCTTACCGATCAAGAATTTTTAATACCTGATTCATCAACCGCATGAAAGTGCTAGGAGGATTAGAAAAGCCAAAAGGCATGACCAACCACTCATACATGCCTTCTTTTATCTTAAAGGCAATCTTCCACTCATCTTCTTCTCTAATCCGAATCTGATGATAACCACTTCTGAGAACTATTTTGGAGAATACTTTTGATCCAGAAAACATATCTAGCATATCTTCTAGGCGAGGGAAAGGAAATCGATATTTCAAGATGATCTTATAGATAGCTCTACTATCCACACACATGTGCCACTCTCCGTTCTTCTTTGGGACTAGTTGTAGTCGTTTAAATTTGCCTATAACTGCTCGCATGCAACTCGAAACAATGAGTAGGCGAGTCAAGAAGTTTCACCCAATCAGCCCGTGCGCGTCGGTCAACACGCGCACGTCAACCAGCTCGTATGCGTCGGTCAACGCGTGCATGTCAATCAAGCTCGTGCGTGTCCGTCAACGCGTGCACGTCAAACAGCTCGTGCGTGTCGGTCAGCGCGCACACGTCAAATCATCTCGTGTGTGTCGGTCAATACGCGCACGTCAAACCAGCTCGTGCGCGTCGGTCAACGTGCACACGTCAAACCCGCTCGTATGCGTCGGTCAACGCGCGCACGTCAACTAGCTCGTGTGCGTCGGTCAACGCGCGCACCCCAATCAGCCCGTGCGTATCGGTCAATGCGCGCACGTCAACCAGCTCGTACGCGTCGGTTAACACACGCACGTCAATCAAGCTCGTGCATGTACGTCAACGCGTGCATGTCAACCAGCTCGTACGTGTCGGTCAACGCGCGCACGTCAATCAAGCTCGTGCATGTCCGTCAACGCGTGCACGTCAAACAGCTCGTGCTCGTCGGTCAGCGCACACGCACATTAAATCATCCCGTGTGCTTCGATCAATGCGCGCACGTCAAATAGATCGTGCGCATCAGTCAACGCGCACACGTCAAACCAGCTCGTGCGCGTCAGACAACGCGCGCACGTCAACCAGCTCGTGTGCGTCGGTCAACGTGCGCATGCCAATCAACCTGTGCGTGTCAGTCAATGCGCGCACGTCAAACAGCTCATACGCGTCGGTGAACGCGCGCACGTCAAATCAACACGCGTGCATCAATCAACACGCGTACGTTAACCAACGCGCGTTCGACGGTCAGTCCCGCAACGAAGCATACAAATCAACAAATCGCTCAAATACATGAAACGGTGAAAAATGAACAACTCCCGGAAGGAAAAGCACTAAAAAGAGAAAGAATTCAGTAGAAGCGACGAACCCGCGCCAGCGCGGAACGGAACAGACCGACCCGCGTAAGCGTGGGTCGGATCTGTCCGTCGCGCAGTCTTGGGCCCAATACTCATTTTGGCAGTTTTAAGGCAGTTTTTTGCAGGATTTATCTATTCCAGGGGTTCCTAACCGACTTGATATCATCCCCAAATGTGATTAGGCTGTTGTTAACTGAAGATAGAGCCAAATCACTTGTTCTCATCCAAATAACCATAGCCGAGGCCTATAAATATCAGCCCAAGGCCTCCATTTTGCTGGATCTAGAATTTTATCAAGAGGACGAGGTGCTGTTGGATTGAAGAGTCAAGGAGCATGAAATTTCAGCAAAGGCAACGAGATCCTGACAAAGTTCAGCACAAAGGAAGAGTCATTCGATGGATCCGAAGCCCCGTACGTCCGTTCCTTGAGATTAGGCTTGGTCTTAATCTCGAGAAGAGCTACTGATTTTGCTTGGTCGATTTTAGCGCTTCAAGCAAATACCTCCTTGGTGAGGTAGAAGCTCTGCCCAATTTTTTGTCAACCGGATCTGATTCGCGGTCGTCCACGGATAAACCCCGACACCGGCGAAGAACCCACGCAAGCAAGAGTCGATAAACGGATCTTGTATTTATTTTCAAGAGAGTTGTAATTGTTTTATTTTCGTTATTTGAATTCATTTGTAATGATTAAAGTTTAATGAAATCAATGATGAAGGCAGCTTTCAACGAAAACAAATTGGCGACCGGAGTTGGAGTTGTCTTAGTTTCCCCGGGAAAACATGTGATGCCTCGAGCTTACTCGCTGACCGAGTTGTGCTCGTATAACGTAGCCTAGTATAATGCGCTACTTATCGGACGCAGCTTTGCTAAAGAGCTGGGGGTCGAATACCTTGAAGCTTTTGGTGACTCTCAACTGATAGTTAAACAAGTTCAGAGAGACTATGAGGTCAGAAATCAAGATTTGATACCGTACCATAAGGTGGCCATTGAGATGGCAGAATCGTTTGAAGGATTCTTCATCGAATACATTCCACGCTTACAAAACACGTACGCAGATGCGCTGGCAGCATTAGCCGTGTCCCTGACACAGCCTCCTGAAACGGAACAGTTCGTTACGGTGAGAACTCACCAACTCTTCGTGCCAATCTACGACGAAGATGACAAGGAAGAGGATATTAAAGAAGTACATTCAACTCAAGTTGAGTTCGAATCCCAAGATTGGCGTTTTCCTATCATAGACTACGTCCTGCATGAGATTTTACTAGAAGATGCGAAGGAAAGATATTCGATCCGACGAAGAGCATCGAGATTCTACTACAACACGGAGAGTCGAACGCTATATCATAGGGGGTACGATGGGTTACTACTATGTTGTTTGTCGACTAAAGAAGCGGAAGAGGTCCTTAAAGAGACGCATGAAGGAGTTTGTGGCGCACACCAACCAGGTCCTAAACTTTATGACCGCATCAGAAGAATAGGACATTTCTGGCCCACCATGATCAAAGATGCAATCACATATGCCCGAAAGTGTCATGCGTGTCAAGTGCACGCGAATTATATGCACTAACCCCCGGAGCATCTGCATCCTTCGGCTACATCATGGCCTTTTGAGACTTGGGAATGGATATTATTGATCCTATAAATCCTCTGTCAGTCAAAGTTGATCGATTCATTCTCGTAATTACCGATTACTTCTTCAAATGGGCTGAAGCGATTCCGCTCAGAGAAGTTAAGACAAGCAATGTTATCGCATTCATTAAGCACCATATTATCTACCGATATGGTGTCCCAAGACGAATCATACATGACAATGGTCCTCAGTTTGTCAGTAATGCATTCATCAGATTTTGCGAGAAGTTTAAAATTCAAGATATCTCGTCAACAGCTTATAATTCCACAGCAAACGGATTAGCTGAAGCCTTTAACAAGACTATCATCAAGCTTCTATCAAAACTCGTGAAGACTAACAAACGAGATTAGGATGATAAACTCGGCAAAGCACTATGGGCTTACCGCACCATAGTTCGCACGCCTACTGACGCAACCCCGTATTCTTTAGTGTACGGGTGTGAAGCCGTCCTTCCATTAGAAATACAAATTCTATCTCTTCGAATCACTCTCGCAACCCAGATGACGACCGAAGAACAACATCAGAAACGTCTCGAAGAACTCAAAATGCTCGATGAGAAATGCTTGGAAGCTCAACTGCACATTGAATTCTACCAAGCCAGAATTTCTCGAGCTTTCGACAAGAAGGTTCGACAACGGAGTTTTAAAGAAGGAGACTTAGTCTTAACCGAACGACGGCCCATGGTCCTTAATTCCAAAAAGAAAGGTAAATTTAAACCCAAATGGGAAGGACCGTTCATAGTAGAGACAATCTACTCGAGTGGCGCATATCGCCTTATTACTAAGGAAGGCGACCGGCTTATGATACCGATAAAAGGCAAGTTTCTAAAAAATACTATCCTTAGTATATTTAGGATAACCAATGTATCGGGAAGTTCCCAGAAGAGTACTGCATGTAGTATTCTTAGGGATAACCTAGTTGCTATGAAAGTAATGAACAAGAGATCCACACTTGGACTCTGAATGTATTTAAAATTAAAGCGTATTTTATTGTTAATATCGAATTCACCAGTTCTCATGAATTCTTTTGCTGAAGTGAGATTTGACCTTTTGACATATTAATCTTTCCTCGCAAAATCCCCCACTGTTCAAGTCAATTGACGGTGGGCCCACCAAAATTTCTATCCACCAATTCATGGTAATTTTTAAAGCTTGACGTGTTAGGACCTGATCACTTAACATCAAAATCCTCCATCGAGTGGCTAGTACAAGCTGGTATTTATACTGTTACTTGTATTCCACTCTCTTTGCTTTCAGGTCAAACCTATAAAAGTTAGGGCCAAAGCCAGATTCTCCTCTCGATTCCTTCCATGAACGAGAGGTTCACTTTTAATTTGAGCAATCAAACCTATAAAAGTTAGGATTGTCTCCAACCTCACTTAGTCAAACCTGCAGATAGTTAGGACTAGGATCGAGTCATCCCTTTCGATAAACAAAAGACTTCCATCTTTTCCTTTTTAGCCAAACCTATAAAAGTTAGGGTTGAAATCGGAATTTTTCCTTAATAAATGAGAAACTCTTTTCTTGGATCAAGCTACCAATCCTATAAAAGTTAGGGTTACTTGAATCTTTTTGATTCTCGGAGTGGAGATCCTACTCCTAGTTTTATTTTTTCGGATTCTGGGGGTGGAGATCCCACTTCGAGTTTCCTTTCCAACTGGAGATAGAATATAAAATTCTTCCTCTTCAGTGTTAGGAGATAGAATATAAAATTCTTCTCTTCTATATTTTTGGGTTCGTGTTTATCCTAAACAAGACTTGGGGACAGAATATAAAATTCTTCCTCTCCAGCATCGGGTTTGTCTTTACCCTGAGAAAAGACACAATTCTCGACTTCCAATCTCTGCACTTCATGCACTGGGTATGTTATCTCAACTCCTAAATAGAGATAAGCCTACACCTAATACGTGTTGCCGGTTTAGTCTTTCGCCAAATGAAAAAGACACCAGAATTTAAGTCTGGGGACTCTTATCCCGAATCCTAAGTAGGGATGAGTCAGCGCCTAACACGCGTTGCCGGGTGCCATATTCCCGTAAGAAATGGTGAAGTCTATGTATTCAAAATCATAGCATCAAGTCTAGGAGAATTAACTCTCTTAGCACAATGTTACATGTGAAACGGGTTTCAATAATTCACATGCTAGCCCGATTCAAACGGTAATCGGTAAAGGCACATCAAACCCATTAAAGACTGGGGGTTTACCAAAAATCCTAAGTATGCGCCTAACACGCGTTGCTAGATGCTATATTTCCATAGGAAATGGTGAAGTCTATGTATTCAGAGTCATAGCATTAAGTCTAAGTGAATTAATTCTCTTAGCACAACGTTACGTGCGGAATGGACCAAAACAATCCGCATGCTAGCCCGATTCAAACGGTAATCGGTAAAGGCATATCAAACCCGTTAAAGGCTGGGGGTTTGCCAAAAATCCTAAGTCTGCGCCTAACACGCATTGCCGGATGCCATATTTCTGTAGGAAATGGTGAAGTCTATGTATTTAGAGTCATAGCATTAAGTCTAAGTGGATTAATTCTCTTAGCACAAAATTACGTGTGGAACGGACCAAAACAATCTGCATGCTAGCCCGACTCAAACGGTAGTTGGTAAAGGCTCATCAAACCAGTCGAAGGCTGAGGGTTTGCCAAAAATCCTATAAATATTATGGTTGATTATTCCAAACAGAATAAGACATCATAATAAAAGAGGTATAATGAACGAAAAAAAAATATCTTCTATTAATAAAAATTGAGTTTGCAGGTACAAAAGTCACAATCAATCTACATGAAGCTTATACCTAAGAACTTGTTCTCTAACTTAGACAACCCTACAGTATAAGCTTGCTCTAACTCGTTCTGTAGTATGGTCTTCATGGAGTCCTCATCAGCAGATAATATCCGTGCAGCCTCCGCCTTCATCTCGGTTAACTTCTCTTTGGAAAGTTCTAGCTGTTTGGACATTGTATTTACAGTACGCTCTACAAGAGCCTTTGTCATCTCCAAAACAGCTTCAGCATCTTTGGCCGTCTTAAGTTCCGATTCGAGTCATTTTATTGTGGCGACGCCTGATGCGAGAGAAGAGTCAATTTCACGAAGGGCTGTTAATTTATCATTAAAAACGACTTCCGTTTGCTGGACACGACTCTCTTGTTCTCGAATCTTAAAATTGGCAGATATTTGAGCCCCACGCCAGGTCTGCAGCCTGGTCTCCAACTGAGCGGCCACATATGAAGGAGCACCGGCAGCCTAGGATTCCTTCAACCTTTGAAATTCGTGCTCGAGATGGCCTAAGTCCGCAGTAATAACGTCTGCCAGATTTGAGTATCCTTGATTTCTTATAAAAGTCACTTGGTTATCAAGATAAGATTTGAAGAGGCCGAGAGAAAATTCTTTGTTGATAAGCTTATCAAGCATGCCATTCACAAATGAGAAGAAGGAAGTAATCTCCAAGCGAAGAAGGACTTTATCAGGGTCATCATCGGATAACAGAGTCCTGACCATATCATTGAGCCGAGATGAAGGCCCTACAAGGAAAAGAGGATATAAATATCTTTGAAATCTTAGCCGAAGTTCTGAATCAGTATCGACGTAAAATTTACCAAAATCAAGTGATGTTTTCCTAAGTTGATGTCCCGCACTTGGTTCTGCCGCCACGACCCCTTGAACTTTTAAGATCATCGCCGATGTCGTAACCGTTGACGTACCAACCTCGTTAGTTAGTCTCACGGCCTCTTCAATAGGACTAATCCCCGTAGCTGTAGCAGTCGCTTTGGTCACAAGGATTGTAAGCTGAGTTAGAGCAACTGACGACTGAGCTTCTATGATAGTTCCTGCCAACAGCAAGAAATCAAAACCCTCAGGATCGTTAGGTATCCCAACAATAGTAGTTGCATTAGTCTCAACGATTGGTCCTACAAGTATAACTCCCTTATAGCTAATTAAATCTTATATGAGAATAACTTTTGCAAAGGCAAAATTCATACCCGTAGAGGAACCAGGCCCGATGACCAGTTCAGCAGTGTTGATGACCGGTTCGATAACATATCGGCAAGTTTGTTCTGACAACATCTCGTCAAGTAGCCTATCGCCAGAGCCCGAAGGGTCCTGTATGGGATCAGACGGAAGTGCACCGACTGCATGATGAAAGGTTTCTTTATTATTTGGGCTTTCCATTAAAACATCTAAAGAAAATTCTAAGTGTCGCCACATGGAAAGAGAAGTTGAAAATCAGCAATGAAAGAGAATTAAATTCACCTCCGGTGGTGACGCCATGCTCTTCATTCTCAACGTCGACAATCGCCTCTTGTAGCTTTTCTTAAAGAATCAGAAGCATATAAGCAATTAGAGGAGGGACAAACTCTGAGTCGTTTAATACTCGAAATTGCCATCTAAAAAGTGTACTACCGGTAATAGGAGTACCTGGGCTAGCAACCACTAAGGACAAATCAGTTTTAACACCCGCCAAATCCTGACCCACGGCCTCATCTGCTTGTGGCACAAAGCAAGATCCATCGAAAAAGGTTAAGTTGGGAGAAGGGGGATCGTACATCATTGTGCCTTTATCATGACCCTCTAAAATATAAAACTTACTGATTTCAAAGCTCGGTAGAAGAAAAGATTGAAAAGATGACAAGAGTTAGAATATTACCTTCCCCACCAATAGGTGCATCATCGGCTGCCTCCGTTTGAGAAGCCTGAGGTTTAGCGTGGCGCTTGATGGTCAACTTCAGCCGTTTTGTAGGCCAGGTCTCTTTGAGATCCACAGGTCTATCCTATGTTGATGTGGCATGCGGCTCAATTTGCGATCCTGCCTGAGCTATGGCTCGAGATCGAGCACGGGTGATGAGGCCACCTCTCTCCTCTTCCTCCTCGGAACCTACATATGAAAGTTCAACCATCATTCTATTATAAGTAGGCAAAATTCTCCACTTCTTTTGAGCTTTAAGTCGGCGAACTCGATCAGCGATTGATAGATCAAATACCTCTTTATAAAAAGACGCAGACAAACTTGCTGCGTGTTCCTCAAAGTCACTGTTGACCTCCATAGCACTACCAGCAGTGATTTCATCCTCTTCGGAAGTCTCTTCGTTGGAAGCAAACGATCCCTCTTCTACTTCCTCCACTTTTTGCTTACCCTTGCCTGAGGGACCAGCAAGTCTATGGTCGCGTTTCCTCTGTTCCTGCATATTTTCTCGAACAATCTTCTCAGTAATGCACAACGCAGCTTCGGCCATTAATTCTTTAATTGATCTTATTGGAACGAGCTCGGTGGCTGTCATAATCCATTTGCAGCATAAATATGTGAGCTCTAAGTGGCGATCGGTATTTGGAAGACTGAACTTGGCGCCAGTACAGCCCGTCACATTCTATAGCCAAGCGCGAATAGTGTCCACTAGTCCACCGCGAGTATGGAACTGTTGGTTCGGATTCCTGACATATAACTGGTCGTACCCGAATTGACGGGCAAACTGACACGGCAAATAGGGCTCTAAATAACAGCACCCCTTTACTCGAAAAAGAAGATGGCCAGGCCTTATGTTCTTGAGCCACCTGAAGCACCCAACATTGAGAGAAGTCCGATCAGTTCCGGACGCTTCTATGTCAGTAAGCATCCCACCATATTTGCTGGCAAAGCGAGGGAGACATGGGTTGATTACCCATTCCTTGTGCGTATGCAAACCCTTCCTAACTTCCGAGAGGTCCCGAGGTTTCCACCTACACCCTTCGAACAATTGTAATAGAGGAGTAGATAGATTCGCACTAATAGGGGGCGACTAGATCAGGATGATGAAGAACCAGCCACCCCATCAAATAAGTATATGGGAGTTCTGCCTTCGCCATAGGGATCTTCGGGGATGGGGTCTCATCAGTTTGAGTAAAAGCCGTGACCACCTGACGAAGACCACGATGCATGTCAGCGAGCATTGCTGGCAAAAGAGATAAGCTTCTTCCGTAAGCAAGCTGGATAGTCGGGAATAGTACCTCTATCGGTAAGGTATCTGAGGTCTGATATGGTACTACACACTTCTTCAACCAAAGTGCTATATAACCAGCCAATAAAGTTTTAGGATGAATGGACTTCTGGGTGTACCATAAAAAAGTTTTGAATTTAGTCCCCGCAAGGAATTTGTCTTGAGCACTCGCAATGGTATAAGAGCGGGCACCGCACTTCTCAATCAATCTATTAATCTCTGGGGAAGTCAGTGGTTGCAACTCACAAACTTCCTCATTGAGTTTCTCCAAGTTCTTAAATAAATAGCAAGAGAATTGTTTCAAGCTTATTTGAGGGAACTTCTTCCTCGCAACCGGGTTAGTTCTAGCTAAAGAAATCTGATAATGACACATGAGTTCCCATAACGTGTCGTATCGAGTAGGCTTGTGGATCTTCAATTGATGTAGCTCCCGGTTGGAGGGAAAATATTCCTGATATGGTATATCTCCCAGTTGCAGTCCGGAGACTTTGTGCATCTTATAAAAGGGTAGTCCCAATTCTCCGTTCCGTGTAAGAAAGGTGTTAGTATTCGGATTGTATAACTCTATTAACCCCATGAAGTGAAGAGCGTTCACCGGTAATCCGTATTGGGTGGCCCGAATAGCTTCATACAATCTTATCAACTTTAACTCAGCATCCCATCGGTGGAGGACATAACCTGTCATCCTCCCCCACCATGATTTGTCTGAAGAATGAGACCAGCCATGACACCTGTAATTTTCAATAGGTAGCTCACGCCCTAGCTCAGCAAGGCGATTCTTCACGGTGTGAGCTATTATAGGTATTTCCCCTTTAGGCGGGTCCTCCAATCCCATCACATCGGGGTGTAATCCTGTAATATGTTTCCTGCCATTGGAACCCGAGAGTGAATGGCTGGTGAAATATCCACAAGGGATATTGGTATGCTCTTCTGTCAAAGTCTAGGGCATCTGTCGCGTAACCGTCTGCCCCCGTAATTCTGTTAGCAAACGATGACGAGGAAATAGGGGAAGGTATAAGCAAGTTGTGCCGTCACTGTGTAACCACCGCTCATCTTCGAGCTTTATGACATCTGGATCCATCACAGAATTGCCAAACAGGTAATGTGTCTACCTTAAAGGATGATCGGGATCCGTATCTTCAGCAAATGGTGCGTCTGTAATTAACTAGCGCGTGATGCGACGTCCCCCCTCCCGTACTAACTTACATAATTCATTTGGGACATCCAAAGTGAATTGAGGAGTGGAAGGAATCGACATCCGGTTATCAACAGCAGTGTAGTATCTACTCCTATGGCCATCTATCTCGAATTAAGAAAATGGTGTTGCATGGTATTAAACTAAAACACATAATGTGTTTTTGTTAAACGCAGTCGTGAAGAAATATTTAGGCAACACGGGATGTTGAACTCTTTTCACCAATCTGTGAGATAGTCACTACCTTGCAATTGGCGAGACGAGTTTAATCGTATCATGAGTACACAAGATAACGCACATTATCTTACGAAATGTAATACGGTAAAAATCGCCCCATATTGCCTTAAGATGCATTTTGACCAAGCAAAAATGTATCCGATAAGCATCTATCAGCTCTTCCCGACTGTCTCACTAAGGAGGACAGAGAGGGGTTGCAATATACAATATGACATAATGAAGATTGGATTCATAAGCAGGAAATTATATTCATAAACAAGAAATTACGAGGGCTTACCGGTAAAAGATGGACTTTCCCTCTCAAGTGACTGAGTAGCCGAGCAGCTCCTCGGGAGGCGTGATCTCCTCATCGACATAGCTAATCTGCAATAAAGATCAACAGCTCAGTCAGATTAAGAATCAAGATACATGAATCGAAAGACTAAAAGGAAAATTGTGAATCTTTAATTGAAATTCTACAAAATGGAATTTTCCAGTTAAGGGTCCAACTAAACCTATACGACATTCTCGACTCAGGATCAAGTGAGAAAAAAAATCAAATATACAAATTCAAGGGCGAGGTCAAGTCGAAGGTCACAAAGCCAAACTAAGGGTCTCGACCATGTCAATGTGCAGATTTACAAATTCACAAAATCACCCGAAATTAGAAGCATGGGTATTGATTTAAGTGTCATGATCATACATACAAGGGTTGAACAAGAAGTAAATCATATAAAGTTATATGTACAACTAAGTGTTTCAAAGGCTTAATGTTGACAAGGATTCGAAGCTAAAGAAATTCAAACCAATCGCCAGGTTCGAATTCAAATCATTCTGCCACATACAAGTTTGGATTCAAGACATACATGAGTTCAATCATGTACAAGTTCGAACCATACAAGAGTTCAATCATATACAAGAACTCAATCATATACAAGAGTAGCTCGAATTTAAGGCATATAAGGTTCTCGAGCCATACACCAGTTTGGATTCAAGGCATACATGATTTCAATCATACACAAGAGTAAGACCACATACAATTTTGGATTCAAGGCATACACGAGTTCAATCATACACAAGAGTTTGACCATATACAAGTTTGGATTCAGGGCATACACGAGTTCAGTTACATATAAATTCAATAATACAAGAGCTTGGCTATATACAAGTTCGAGTTAAATCATATACAAGAATTCAGTTACAAGAATTCTATAATATACAAGAGTTCGGTCACATAGATTCAAGACATTGGGCCATAAGAATTACAAATTCAAATTACCATCAACATCAACTGAGAGTTAAAGATGAATTCGGCTACAACCACGGATTCAACCATCAATCAACTAACCAAGAGCTAGAGGGAATTCGGCTATGAACATCAACTTGGATTCAGCTATGTACAGGTTCAAAGTTTTTAGCCAACACTCAAGCCCCAAAGCCAAAATTTGATTCTTCCCCAAAGTTCAAGAATTAGAGTTCAGTTATCAAGCTAAAAAAAAAATCACCAACAGATCCAAAATTCGGTTTTTCCCCCAAAAAATCAAAGAATCAGGGCTTCAATTACCTAGTCATTCATACAACCAAAGCAAAAATTCGGCCATCATCCCAACCCAATTTCGGTTTTCCCCAAATTCAAGAGTTTGGGTTTCAACCATCAAACCAAAACCCATGAATTCAAAGGCAAGAGTTCAAATCATTCTCTTAAACTGAATTTAAGCACACAAAACCAAGGCCATGAGGAGAGACTTACCCAAGTTCTTGAAGTTTTAAGGGGGAAGAAGACCTCAAATCACCGAAACCCTAAGCTTGAATTTCCCCCTTTGCTCGGATCCAAGTCGGAAGAGGAGAGGAAGGAATCGATGAGAGATTTAAAGGGCTGGTGGGGAGCTTTGATTCGTTTGGAACTCTTGAGGGAGAAGAACTCTTGAAGGGTTAGAGCAAGGAAGAAGAAAAACAAAGTTGAGAAGAAATAGATGGAAGAAGAAGAGAAGAAGGTATTTTACTCCCCTTTACACAGGCACCCGATTCGCGTTTCGCGGGTCGGATCCATCTGACCCGCGTGAACGCGGGTCAGATCCACCTCGGCCGTTTTCGTTGTATTCTCATCTGATTTTGCCCATTTTCGAAATGTTCGGAGTTCAATTTCATTCTCCCGGATTAATTTCGTAGCATTTCAATCATTTTCGGAATGTTCGGAGTTCAATTTCATTCTCCCGGATTAATTTCACAGCATTTCAATCATGTTCAGAATATTCGGGACCTAATTTCATATTTTTGGGTGGCTTCGCGGCATTTCGCTCATTTCCAGAATATTCGGGACCCAATTTCATATTTTTGGGTGATTTCGCGGCATTTCGATCATGTTCAGGATATTCGGGACCCAATCTCATATTTTTTGGTGATTTCACGACATTTCGATCATGTTCAGGATATTCGAAACCTAATTTCATATTTTGGGTGATTTCGCGACATTTCGCTCATGTTCAGGACATTCGGGACCCAATCTCATATTTTTGGTTGGCTTCGTGGCATTTCCCCTCACTTTCGGAATGTTCGGAGCCTAATTTCATATTCCTGGGTGACTTCACGGCATTTTAGCCCACTTTTGGAATATTCGGGATCCGATTTCATATTTCCGGTTGTTTTACGGCGTTTCCGCCTATTATCGGAATTTTCGAGAGCCAATCCTATATTTTCGGATAATATAGAAGCATTCCGCTCACTTTCAGGGTATTCGAGTCCCACGTAAACTCCAATGGGTACACGAGTCTAAACTGTTTCCCATTTTTGAAGGAAAGTTCCTGGAGAATATTAGTATAATAATCCTTAAGGATGACCCGGCAAACTCCAACGGGTACACGAGTCTAAATAGTTTCTCATTTTTAACGAGAAGTTCATGGAGAATATTAGTATAATAATCCTTAAGGATAACCCGACAAACTCCCGGGTACACGAGTTTACACTGATTCCCGAACTCTCAGGAACATACAAGTGTAAACTGGTCTTCCTCAGATCGATGCAAAACCCTAAGGTCAATACCGGTCAACGCGTAGCCCTAGGTCAACGCCGGTCAACGCGTTGCAATGAGAGTCGACGCTGATCGACGCGTAGCCTTAGGTCAATGCTGGTCAACGCGTTGTGATGAGAGTCGACGCTGATCGACGCGAAACCCTAAGGTCAACACCGGTCAACATGTAGCCCTAGGTCAACACCGGTCAACGCGTTGCAATGAGAGTCAACGCCGATTGATACGAAACCCTAAGGTCAACGCCGGTCAACGCATTATGATGTAGATAATTAGTTCATAAGTTAACTCAATGACACGAGCCAAAATCTACTCACTAATTCCGGTTCAAGGCTTCAACAACGGTCAGATAATAAACGCAGCATCGGGAAAAATTTCAACTATTCGACAAAATACAGAATAGGCTGAAATATGGAGAAGTCAAGAATTGAAATCAGCTGTAGGTCCATTAACACCGACTGAAGGTGGGGGCCCATCGTATCCAAAGCATTTCAGACTCCTCTATAAAAGAATGAGGCTGAAACACTTTGGAGGGGGTATCTGTAGGCATCTAAAATTGCCTATAACTTCTCGCACGAAACTCGAAGCAATGAGTGGGCGAGTCAAGAAGATTCACCCAATCAGCTTGTGCGCGTCGGTCAGCGCGTGCACGCCAATAGCCCGTGCGTGTCGGTCAACGCGCGCATGTCAACCAGCTTGTACGCGTCGATCAACGCGTGCACGTCAATCAAGCTCGTGTGTGTCCGTCAACGCGTGCACGTTAAACAGCTCGTGCGTGTCGGTCAGCGCTCGCACGTCAAATCATCTCGTGTGCGTCGGTCAACGCGCGGACGTCAAACCAGCTCGTGCGCGTCGGTCAACGCACGCATGTCAACTAGCTTGTGTGCATCGATCAACGCGCGCACGCCAATCAGCCCGTGCGCATTAGTCAATGCGCGCACGTCAACCAGCTCGTACACATCGGTCAACGCGCGCACGTTAATCAAGCTCGCACATGTCCGTCAATGCATGCACGTCAACCAGCTCGTACGTGTCGGTCAACGCGCACACGTCAATCAAGCTCGTGCATGTCCGTCAACGCGTGCACATCAAACAGCTCGTGCGTGTCGGTTAGCGAGCGCACGTCAAATCATCTCGTGCGCGTCGGTCAATGCGCGCACGTCAAACAGCTCGTCCGTGTCGGTCAACACGCGCACGTCAAACCAGCTTGTGCATGTCGGTTAACGCGCGCACGTCAACCAGCTCGTGTGCGTCGGTCAATGCACGAACGCTAATCATCCCATGCGCGTTGGTCAATGCGCGCACGTCAAACAGCTCGTATGCGTCGGTGAACGCGTGCACGTCAAATCAACACGCGCACATCAAGCAACACGCGTACGTTAACCAACGCGCGTTCGACGGTCAGTCCCGCAATGAAGCATACAAATCAACAAGTCGCTCAAATACATGAAATGATGAAAAAAGAACAACTCCTGGAAGGAAAAGCACCAACAAGAGAAAGAATTCAGCAGAAGCGATGAACCCGCGCCAGCGCGGAACGGAACAGACCGACCCGCCCAAGCGTGGGTCAGATCTGTCCGACCCGTGCAAGCGCGGGTCGGATCTGTTCGTCGTGCAGTCTGGGGCCCAATACGCGTTTTGGTGGTTTTAAAGCGGTTTTTTGTAGGATTTGTCTCTTCCAGGGGTTCCTAACCGACTTGATATCATCCACAAACGTGATTAGACTGTTGTTAACTGAAGATAGAGCCAAATAAATTATTCTCATCTAAATAACCGCACCCGAGGCCTATAAATATCAGCCCAAGGCCTCCATTTTGCAGTATCTAAAATTTTATCAAGAGGAAGTGGTGCTGCTGGATTGAAGAGTCAAGGAGCACAAAATTTCAGCAAAGCCCAATGAGATCCCGGCGAACTTCAGCACAAAGGAAGAGTCATTCGAAGGATCCGAAGCCCTGTACGTTCGTTCCTTAAGATTAGGCTTGGTCTTAATCTCGAGAAGAGCTACTGATTTCACTTGGTCAATTTTAACGCTTCAAGCAAATACCTCCTTGGTGAGGTAGAAGCTCTGCCCAATTTTTCGTCAACCGGATCTGATTCGCGGTCGTCCACGGATAAACCTCGGCACCGGCGAAGAACCCACGCAAGCAAGAGTCGATAAACGGATCTTGTGTTTATTTTCAAGTGAGTTGTAATTGTTTTATTTTCATTATTTGAATTCATTTGTAACCATTAAAGTTTAATGAAATTAATGATGAAGGCAGCTTTTAACGAAAACACTAGTAACGTTCAACTGGCACGCGGACTCATGCTAGCTTGTATAAGGCCTTTCTGGATGAGATCATCCACCTCTTTTAGCAAGATCTCTCCTTCCTTCGGGCGCATCTGATACTGTGGCAGATTCGGTAGCTGGGATCCAGGGATGAAGTCGATTTGATGTTGAACGTCTCGAAGCATTGGTAATTTAGAAGGAAGTTCGTTAGGCATAACTGCATCAAATTGTTGCAAGAGCGTCTGTACTTTAGGTAGAATTTTGGTGGAGGCAGAATCCTCGCTTCCTGATACAACAAGAGCATAAACCTCGTTAGACCGCTTCACAACTTTTATAAAATCTTTATTGTCAACAACTAAAAAGTCTTGTTTTTAGCAACAATTGTTTTGTTTGGCCCATTCTTGGTTAAAGGCTTGAGCACAATTCGGCGACCATCCTTCTTAAAGACATAAACATTATCCTTTCCTCTGTGTGTGGCATCAACATCAAACTACCATGGCCTACCTAACAGCATATGACAAGTATCCATCTCAACTACATCACACAATGCCTCATCAACATAACTTCGGTAAATAGAAAAAGATACCCGACACACCTCATCAACCTGTATGTCATTACCCTTACGAATCCAACCGATCTTGTAGGGAGCAGGATGTTTTTATGTCTTCAAACCTAATTTCTCTACCATGTGCCGAGAGATAATATTCTCGCTGCTCCCACTATCAATGATGACATCACAAGTCTTATGTTTCATAGTGCATCTCGTGCGGAAGATATTATGCCGATGTGGTGGTTCTTCTATCTTTGGAGCCAATAATAATCGCCGCACATCACACGATAGTTGATCCCCATCGTCAGGATCCACCCAATCACCATCACAGTGTTCAGCACCGTTTTTGTCTGTATCCTCCTCTTCATGATCCACCATATTCACAATACTTCTTTTAGGGTACTGATTGGATCGATGAATAGGTTGACCATATTTCTAGCATCTGATTGGGTCAGACCTGACATATGGGTTTGGTGGTGTAGCCTTCTTTACTGTTGTTGTCGCTAGACCCTTGGAGTTCTCAGTTGTAGAATCCTGATCAAAAACAGTTGAACACTGTTTATTCCCACCACGATTAAATCTCGTGCGTGACCCGTTAGAAGCTGCCTACGATCCTCTATTATTTCGTCCAAGTTGTTGCTCCACCTTTTTAGCTAGACTAACCGTGTCTGCCAAGGAATATGTCTGCTACAAAGACATACGATCCTGTATCGCTATCCTCAATCCCCCAGTATATCAAGAGATCTGTTAGACCTCGTTCTTGTTTAAGTTGTTGTGGGAAGACAGCCGATAAAATTCCTGCGTGTACACTTCAACGGTTCTTTCACCTTGCTTACAATTCTGGTACTGTCAAAATAAGATTTGTTTATAATCACTCAGCAAGAAACGGGCTTTCAGTAGCTTCTTCATCTATTCCCATCTATCGATTTTCGGCTTTCCTTGACTAGATTGATTCATACAAACTGATTCCCACCAAGATGAAGCTCCACCTTTGAGTCGGTAGACCATCAATTTTACCTTATGCTCTTCTGGGATCTCCATATACTCAAAGAACCTATCTACTTCTGCAATCCAATCAAGGAATTCTTCTATATGAAGTTGGCCATTGAAAGATGGCGGATCCATCTTCATCTTGAACCCTCAAACATCATAATTATCCATTTGTCGATGGTCTCTGTGATAATCACCATGGCGTGGGACATCATATCCATCGTTATCACTGTTGAATTCATCATATGGAGTCAGATCACGTCATTGGTGACCATCAACATGATTTTGAACTCTCGCCGTGTTCAGGCACTCCACTACCGCCGCAAGCCGCTCTATGCCAATCTTCATTTGATTAACATCGGTCTTCAGCATGTCAAACTCAGTTCGAGAGATAGGAGCTTCGTCGTCTGCCATCAGATCGGAAGAACCTGCTCTGATACCAATTGACGCAGTGCAGAAGTGATAGCCTCAGAATCCACCTGGGGCGTTCCCTAAATCCACAAAGAACAATCTTCGAATCTACAAAGAAATTAGAATCCACGAAGAAAATAATGAAAAAAAATTATTGATCAAAAGTTATATCTCTAGGGCTTACAAGACTCTGCTTAAAAAGAAATGAAACAAGACTCTTACTATGATTCAAGTTTTACCAAAAATAAAAATAACAAAACTCTTCCTAAAAAGACTCCTTAAGATTAGGGAAGTCAATCGGTCAAATCTGAGATCAAACAAGATTTGTTTCCTAATCAAAACAGACTCCTAAAAACATTACTAGAAATAGTAAAAAAAACTAAAAAATACGCTGATATCTCTCAAACCGGAGGGAATTTGGCGAAACGGACGACGGTAAACCAAACTACAATAGGTTTGGTCGGCCCCGTCTTGAAAAGATACGCGATTTATATATATATAATTCGTCCAATTCCGACTTACGGTTTGAAAGTTATAACCCGTTCTTCACATCAAGTTATTTTCCTCGATCGGGACCGCGTTTGGGCTTGCGACTAACCTGCTTCAACATAAACATGTCCGCCGTGTGTTTTACATCACAGATGGATGCGAATATTACAAGAGGAAACGAAATTTCACCGGATATTGAGGTCCTGAGGGCCGCTGATTCATGGCGAGGAATCACAACACCAAGAGCTAAAACTCAACCTCTCAAGGACTAGCCAAAGAAAAAGACTCATCCTTGAAGCAATCATCTTCTAATATAAACACTTCATTGAGAAAAGGGGGAAAAAGTTATTTTCACAAAACTGAACCGAGAACCTTGTGCAGTGTTGCACAATACCTCCATGGAATTTATAAGTCCCGGAAATCCTTCTATGCTTATTTCGCTCCATGATTGACGCCGTTAAATGTAATTAGACGTCCTTTGGTTCTCCTCATGTGATCAAACGTGGATATTTTAACACATGCTCATCAAATAAAAGTCGTCAATATCCACATTTTTCACCCCACTCCTTTTAAGAAGGGTGGTTCAGGCATTTCACTTATCTTTTTAAATCCATTAATGGCAAATTCCCAAGATAAAATAAATAAATAAATAAATAATAAAACTCCTCAAAATTCCGGAGGTTTTGTGGAATTTAACCCCGTAAACTCGAAAGAATCTAAAGTACGGTCACTTCACCGTAAACCGACTAGGCAACGATTGAAAGAAGCGACTTTTAGAACGAGGATCACAAATAGTCAAGGAGAACCCAAACTTGGACCGCACGTTGAATGTTCACGTGAAGTTTATATACATATGACCCTAACAAGTCACTTTCGACTGGCCCCATGTTTGTAGAGCATCATATATAGGCTAAGAAATGCATGTATTTACACGTACATGAATGTAAAATTTATGTACGCATATATTACTGATTTAACTTTTACTAAAGATGTGATACCCCAACTTTAGTTCTACATGGACTAGTGTGAAGAAATTTTAGTGGCTTAAATAGAGAAATCCAAGGCCCAAGAATAAATAATGCTAGTATTTTGACAGTAGACTTTAGCCAACATCTAGTTGCTCTCGTTGGGTCTCGCGACTTGCACGCGCCAGCGTAGGGCATGACATTAGAGGCACAAATATAGCATCTATTACATAGTGAGAACCCTATTTTCCTCGCTAGCTCTATCTTGAGTGAGAAGCTTCCTGTGTGAGCAGCTAGCCAGAATAAATATGAATGTTTTGGCAGAGTAAGTTTACCCCAAAATATAAATTTCTAGTCAACAGTGGGGGAGTTAACAGCAATAAGGTTATAAGCATTGGCAGTTTAAAGCTAACCATGAACACAACAACTAGAAATTTAAGATATGACATTCTCCGTAGTTCCCCATTTTAGCAATAGGGAATCTCTAAGGGCCTGTTCGTTTGGCTATAAAAAAGTGGGAAATCAAAGAAATAGAAAAGTGGGAAATCAAAGAATTGTTTTGGGAGTGTTTGGTTTGCTAAAAAAAAAGGAAATCAAAGAAATGGAGATGAAATGAGATGAGTTGTCACATTATTATTGGATGATGTGAGTGGTTTTTTAAGAAAACTAGTTTTGATGTGTTCGGTTGGCAAAAAAAATAAGGAAATGAATTATAAGAAACCTATTTCCTGTAGTTTTCTTGTTTTCTTTTGTTCGGTTCATTCTTAAAAATAAGAAATGAAATGAGATGAGATGAGTTGTCATTGTATTATTGGGTGATGTGAGGAAAGTTTAAGAAATGTGTTTTCATAACTTTTTGGGATGAAATGGAAGAAATGAAATGTTAATGAGATGAAGTGAATTGTTATATTATTTTATTGGATAATGTGAGTGATTTGAAATGATGAAAAGAGATGAGTTGAGTGATGTTTGGATGAAAATAATATTTTATTAGGGTGATGAATGAGTTGTTAGATGAAAATAATATTTTATTAGATATGGTGGATGAGTTGTTAGATAAAAATAATATTTTATTAGATGATGTGGATGAGTTGTTGAATGAAAATAATATTTTATTGGATGTTGTGGGCGAGTTTTAGGGATGGAAATGGAAGAAATGGGTTATTTGGAGATTTCTTGCTTTTCCATTTCCATTTCTTGGTTTTTAGGAAATAACCGAACAGCCCCTAAGTTTCAAAATTTGTTTCCACATCCAAGAGTCTCTCATGTTTTGATTTAGCTTCCCAAGAAGTAATGTTTTTCATAAATGTACCATGGATCTATCTAATACATAGTAAGTGTTTTTTTTTTCTCATGAATATCCCATAGGAGCTTAATTAATAGCAGAAGCTTGATTCCTGTGAAAAGCAAAGAAAATATTAAGGCCATGTCTGACAAACTGTATTAATTCCAAGCAATAGGAGGGGGTTTAGTTGAAACATGAGAGCCATGCCATAGGAAATTCTTGCATAAGGCGTCAGTCAACCTCAAGGTCTTATTAGGGAATATGTGTAGCTATTAGCCCAATATGAGTGCACCCCAAAGAGGATACTTTTTATCAGTTGTGTCCTTCCAGCATAAGAGAGAAGCCTAGCTAGTGTGCCGATTGTGAATTTTTGTACTAATTTTGGAGATCAGAGCATTACAATCAAGAGCAGACAACCTCTTAGAAATCATCGGGAGTCTCAAGTATTTAATTAAAAGATTCTCCTCAACATAGCCAAGATGAGAGAGGGCAAGATTTTTTTGCCTCGGGAGACACCTCCAGAGAAAATTGAACTCTTAGAAGGGTTGGCAATCGAACCAGAGGTAAGGCTGAAATCTGCAAGACAGTGATGTATGTTGAGGTTAATCTATCGACAACCCGTGCCATCTGGATCTTGTGACGAGCAAATAGTAAGTAAGAAATATCAAAACAAAACGAAAACTTTGCGGGAAAGAACAAATAAAAGGAGAGAACACAAGATTTAACGAGGTTCGGCAAACGTGCCTACGTCCTGGAGAGCCACACCAGAATTTCTTTGATTATTGAAGAAGATTACAAGCATGCAATAAGCTACTCTCTCTCTCTCTCTCAGATCTCTCTCTCAAAATGTTCTTAAAACCCTCACTTTTTCGTGTACTAACTTTCAAAAGAACGTTCAAGAATATATAAAACCCTAACTCGAAACAGATTCCCAAACGGGCCAGGAAATTGCTTGACCCGATATTGGTCGACTGATGCTCTTGCATCAGTTGACTAATAAGGGCTTCTTAGCTGCTTTGTACACGGTATCGGTCGGCTGATGAGTTCCCATCAGTCGACTTATCGGAGCGATTTTAAGGCTTGTTTCTTACAGTCGAATCGGTCGACTGATGCAAACCCTTCAATCGACTGATGGGGGGGGGTTCTGCTGTTGATTTTGTTCCAAGTTTCGGTCTACACATCCAAAACCAACAATCTCCCACTTGGAGATCAAACCTCCATCAACAATCTCTCTTGAACTTCAGCCATCTTCATAAAGATCTTCTCCTTCCCGGAAAAATTTCTTTCTTCAATCAATATCATCCTTGGTGATCTCACTTGTCCTCCTAGTGTGGCTCTGCCCTCATTTCCTACGTATGAAGGCGAGCTGAACTTGCGCACAACTCCAATTTCTCAATGGTCATTGCCTTTGTCAACATATCTGCAGGATTTTGGTTCTCCAAAATTTTCTCCAATAGTAACTTCCCGTCATCTATCAGCGAGCGTATAAAGTGGTAACGCATGTCGATGTGCTTCATTCTGGCATAATATACTGGGTTCTTGGCAAGGTATATAACACTCTAGCTATCGCAATAAAGAACTTTGTTACCTCGCTTCAGACCTAACTCTTCCAATCATCCAGTCAACCAAATCATCTCCTTGTTAGCCTTAGTCATTGCGATATACTCTTCCTCAGTCGTGGATAATATCACTATCTTCTGCAAACGTGAGACCCAGCTCACTGCTATTGGCCCTAAGGTAAAAACATATCCTGTGGTACTTCGCTTTGTATCATGATCACTGATAAAGTTTGCATCCACATATCCCTGAAGTATAAATTCTTTTCTCCTAAAAGACAGTGGCATATATGTAGTCCCTCTCAAGTATTTCAGTATCCACTCCATGGCCTCCTAATGCTGCTTCCCTGGATTGCTGGCAAACCTGCTCACAACTCCCACTGCATGGGTAATATCCGGCCTCATGCAAATCATCGCATACATAAGACTACCAATGGCTGATGAGTATGATACTCTGTTCATGAACTCCTTCTTTGCATCCGTCTTGGGCGATTGCTCCTCAGATAACCTGAATTGATTTCTAAGGGGTATGCTAACGGCCTTGGCATTCTGTATATTGAATCTCTGAAGTACCGACTCAATGTGTTCAGTCTGACTCAACTTTGACATCCCTTCTACCATATCCCGACTGATTCGCATCCCAAGAATTTACTTGGATGCACCTAAATCTTTCATGGAAAACTCCTTTGCTAACTATTTCTTCAATTTGTTTATCTCCTATAAGCAAGACCCCGCAACTAACATGTCATCTAAATACAACAATAACACGATATAGCTGGACTCGAACCTCTTGAAATAGAAACAATGATCTGAATTGCACATTCCATAGCCATTGCTCTGCTTGAAGTTATCAAACTTTCTGTACTACTGTCTTGCATCCTGTTTCAAACCATATAAGCTCTTCTTGAGCCTACTTCCTTTCCTTTCTCTACAAAACCAACAGGTTGCTTCATGTAAATTTTTTTATTCAAGTCACCATGAAGAAAGACAGTCCTCATATCTAACTGCTCAAGGTAGAGATTTTCAGTAGCTACTAAGCTCAACACTACCCTGTTGGTTGTAAGCTTCATGACGGGAGAAATATCTCTGTATAATCTACACTTTCCCTCTGTTAGAACCTTTTCACAACTAATTTGGCCTTGTATCTTTTGCTACCATCACACTCCTACTTGACCCGATAGACCCAGTTATTATGTAAGGATTTGTTGTTCGCAGGTAGCTGGGCTAACTCTCACATCTCATTCGAGTGTAGAGAAACTATCTCTTCCCGACTCGCATACTCCCACTACTGAGATTCACTAACTTGCATAGCCTCCTAATAGTACTCTGCTTCTCCACTGTCTATCAAAAGTAAGTAATCGAGCGATGAAAGATATCTAGAATTTAGTTTGGATACTCTGGATGACCTCCTAATCTCCTCGCCTTGGGTATTAGTCTCTGCGTCTGGAATCTCCTTCGTTCTTTGGTTAGAATTGATATTATCTCCCCTTCTTAAAGTTCCTCTAAATCTATGTACTCAGATATATCTGCATCCTTATTACTGCTCCTACTGTTTTGGCTATCCTTGTTATTATCCCTGTCCTTATACATCACCTTTTTATTAAATATAACATATCTACTCCTGATAATTTTCCTATTCTTATCATCCCACAGATGATATTCGAACTCATCAATACCGTATCCAATCAATGTACACTTCAGTGACTTAGCTTCTAGTTTGTCCTTGATTTATTAAGTAAGCTGCTGTATACACCACGTCTACCCAAAACATCTTAGGTAGACTTGCATGTAGACACATGCTCCTCGCACGCTCTGTCAGTGTTCTGTTCATCCTCTTTGTGACGCTGTTCTGTTACGGTGTTCCTGGAGTAGTACTTTCTAAACGAATCTTATTCAGACCATAAAACTTCTTGAACTTCTCTAGCTCATACTCTCCACCATTGTCTGATCTCAGACACCTCACCATTGTCTCATTCTCTATCATGGCTTTTAACTTCTTGAAGATCCTAAATACCTCTGACTTGTGCTTCATGAAGTATACCCAAACCTTCCTCAAGTGATTGTTGATAAAGGTGACATAGTACTCCGAACGGCTAAGAGAAGACATACTAGCTGGACCTCATACATCCGTATGAACAAGCTCTAGTTTGTGAGCTTTAGGTAGTCTTCCACTCTTCTTAAAGCTGACCCTCTTCTTCTTCTCGTAGATGCAATCTTCACAAACACCAACTTTTACTGAATCGATGCCGAGTAGCTTTTCCTGTGAGTGTAGAATCTTCATACCTTTTTGACTCATATGTCCTAACCTATTGTGCCACAGATCTACACTTTTATTGTCACCTTTAATTGCAAGGTTGTCACTCGCATGTGAAGTTAAATAGAGAGTTTTGATTTTATTACCGCAAGCAACCATCATAGTACCACTGGAGATCTTCACGAATACCGGGTAAATATCAAAACATAACCTTCCGCTCTATGCTGGCCAACTAAAATAAGATTTCTCCAGCTTTGGTACATATCTGACATTCTTCAGAGACTACTTAGAATCCTTCATCTGAATCTACATATCGTCTCTTCCTACAATACTACAAGGCTCATTATCCCCTAAGTATACTTTCCCAAAGTCCCTTGCTACATAGTTCTGAAGATGTTTCCTATTAGAAGTGGCGTGGAATAAGGCTTCCAAATTAATAACCCATGAATCATTGTCACTATCCATAGCAAGGATCAAGGCATCTTGCACAATATGAGCCTCCTGCTCATTTGTATCCTTCTTTGGCGCTTTGCAGACTAAAGACATATGCCATTCCTGGCCGTAGTTCCAACACTTCCCTTTGATAGGCCTCACCTTTGAGTTTAACCTCTTATTCTTCGATTTCGATTACTTTTTGTTCAGGTTACCCTTATTCTGATTTCGACCTCTCTGCTCGAAATTTAGGGCTGAACCTGAACCCTCTGATTCAACCGACTTTCTTTTAACCTCCTCGGATAGAATCATACTAATAACTTCGCTCAGCTTCAACTTCTCATTTCCTATGTAGTTGCTAATTATAGTCACGCAACCTGCCTAACTATTCGGCAACTGTGATAGTATCAGTAGGGCTTACACTTCATCACTAAACATGATATCGACTGAGATGAGTTGATCAACAATCATGTTGAACTAGCTGAGATGCAACGTGAAGGAGTATCCTTCTACCATCTTGAGGTTGAAGAGTGTTTTGACGAGATGCACCTTGTTTGTAGCTGACAGTTGCTCGTACATCTTTGCTAGCACTTCCATAAGCCCCACCATTGTCTTCTCCTTTAATAGGTTGTGTATGACTGATTTTATGAGTGACAACCGGATCTGTCCTAGAGCCTTCCGATCTAGTATTTCCTAGTCCTCGTCTGTCTCCTCCTTCTTCTTTCCCTTTGCTTTTCCCATGAATAGATGGTAAAGATCCTTCTGGTATAGATAATGCTCAATCTGCGACTTCTAGTAGGCGAAGTCTGATTCATTAATCTTCGATTTGCTTTCTTCTGTCATAGATCTCACATAGATCTTTGTCAAATGAAGCTCTCATACCAGTTATTGAGTTAATCTATCAACAACCCGTGCCCTCCAGATCTTGTGACAAACAAATAGCAAGCAAGAAATCAAAGCAAAATGAAAACTTTACAGGAAAGAACACAAGATTGAACGCAAGCTTGCAAAAGGCTACTCTCTCTCTCAGAGATCTCTCTCTCAAAGTGTTCTCAAAATCCTCACTTTTTCGTGTACTAAATCTCAAAAGAACGTTCAATAATATATAAAATCCTAACTCAAAACAAATTCCCGAACGGGCTAGGAAACTGCTTGACCCGATATTGGTCGACTGATGCACTTGCATCAGTTGACTGATAAGGGCTTCTCAGCTGCTTCATGTACAGTATCGGTCAACTGATGAGTTCTCATCAATCGACTTACCAGAGTGATTTCCAAGCTTATTTCTTATAGTCGAATCGATCGACTGATGCAATTCCTTCGGTCGACTGATCGGGGGGTTTTTTGCTGCTGTTGATTTTATTCTAGGTATCGGTCTACACGCCTAAAACCAACAATGTAAAACTTATTAGGACTCATGTGGTGAGCCTATTACTTTAATCTTATTTTGATGATTTAACAAACAATTTATAACGTGTTTTCTAGTGTTTAATTTTGATTGATTACCCAGGTTGAATGATTCAAGAGCTATACTGTAAATGGAGCAAATACAAATCAAGTCAAGATCCACGATCGAGCTTCATATGCAATCTATATGGTATATTAGTGTAGGATGTGTATTTTGTGTATCAATACTTTTTAGCTCAATTATATACACATACACATTTCTTATTTTCATCACAATTTGGGTATTTTTAAAGTAATATTTATATTATTGACTTATGGAAAAGATAATCTTTGTATACATCTTATATATAGTCCATAAATCAGTTCAAAATATTTTTATAACTTAGTTTAAGTCATATGTCAAAATCAAGTGTTCATACAAACACGTGTTTTTGAGTTTTTACAAAATGATGAGTTTTCACAAATGAGAAATGAAATCTGAAAATTTTCTTTTGTAACATGTTCATTTTCATGTTTATAAATATTTTTCCAAGTTTTATAATTTTTTGAATTTATTTGATATTTTTAAAGACATTTCAAATTTAGTTTTTTAGCAGTTTTGTCATAGGTCAGTTTTCGGTCAACCGCACAAGGTCTGTCGGTTGACTGACCAAAACGAGATCTTTTAGTATTGTTTCTTAGGATATTTCGGTCGACCGAATATGACCTGCCGGTTGACCGACCAGAACATGTTTTTTAGCCGTTTTTATGGTTCCACAGTCGATCGACAACTTTTTTCGGTCGACCGATGGACACCCTTCGGTCGACCGATCTATGTCATCCGGTTGACTGAACTAATGACTATTGGCATAACAGCTATTTTTCTAGATTTTATTATTTTGTGATATTTAATTGGTCTTTGGGCCTTTGTTTCTTGATCCTATATATATCATATACCCTTTAACTTTTGAACTAATGAAAAAAAAAGTAAAACAAGTTTACAAAGGGGTTTAAGTTTGTTTAAGAGTTTTTAAGCTATTTCAAGTTTGTTTTTGTGAAGAAACTTTCACAAGAGGAGAAGATTGATTCTTTCGTGTTTGAGCTTCAATTCTATCTCTCTTTCACTCTTGTTTTTCAGAGAAGTTTTTTCTAAACTCAATTTCTAGCTTTATATATTTATTTGTTGATTAATCCTTTTATTAAGCTAGATTTCACATTAAGTTTAGTTTTGTTATTGCTCATTGATTACACACACCCACTTGAGCTTAATTATTTCATACATATTATATTAGGGTTGTGAGGTGGTAACATTGAGTGTGAGCTTCATTGAGTTCTCATCCATTGTAGAAAACAAACACTTTGTATTTGTGCATAATCATGAGATCACATTGTAATAAACAAGTACACCGAGAGGAGTGTGTGGTGAGAGATGTGGTCGATACCAAGAGGAGTGGCGTCGGTACTAAAGCCTACAGAGGTTGTAAATCTGAGCACTTGAGGGAGGCGACACGTGGGAGACCAACACTTGAGGTTGTAGTGTGTGATTAAACTGTGAGTGATTGTGAGATTTTTCAGTGAGCTAGAAAACCGAGATTGTGTGGAGTTGTAAACGTTTTCAGTTAGGGTTGAAAACCGGTTGAGATAGTAGAGTTCTCCTCGAGAGTGGGGAGCGGAGACGTAGGTCGGAAGGACCAAACTCTATGATTATTTTCTTGTGTTTGCATTGGTTATTTGCCCACTATCTTGTTTATATTTTTTCATGTCTATTTCACCCTTGTGTTAATTACATATCCTTGCACATATAAGTTGTTGAATATCATACTTGCTAGGATATTTGTTAATAAGTTTTTAATTGGCATTAAATCATATTAGATTAGCATATTACCCTATTCATCCTCCTCTAGGGAAATTTCAAAACTCTCATAGAAGTAATATCACATCTTCCATACATTAGGAGGTCATCTGCAAAAATTAGGTGAGAGATCTTCAATCTGCTGCATTTGGAATGAAACCTAAAATCACTTTGTGAAGTAACATTAGAGAGAATTCTTGAGATGTACTCCGTAGAGATAACAAATAAGAATGGAGAGAGAGAGAGAGAGAGAGAGAGAGAGAGAGAGAGAGAGAGAGAGAGAGAGAGAGAGAG
>BQKN01061750.1:107856-122689 GCA_022839385.1 Asparagus kiusianus
ACCTTTAGGCTAGAACCCTCTAGGGAATCACCCTTTTCTAAGAAGTGAGTTCAATTTTAGATTACCCATATCTATAATTGAATCCACCATCTTTAATTTATTGCATTTTCTTTTATTCTAGAATTTTGTTCTTCATTCTTGATTTTTTATTTGTTTCTTGATTTTATTCATTTTTCCATCTCACCTTATTGATCACACTCATTCTTTGTCACATCCACTCACACTTAAATTTTGCGCCGCTTCACACACTATCACTTTCACTCTCATTATCTCTCCATAATCACATTTACTCATCACTCCTATTTGTCACGTACACAAAATAAGAACCAATTTTATATTTTCTCCTACAAAACATCTTCCTCGTGGGATCGATATCTTTATACTATAACTTGACACGGTTGTGCACTTGCAACCTTTTTGGTACATGTTTATACCGCATCAGTGCGTGACAATCTGATATGATTTTTACCCATCGTAGCCTACCGTAAACACAAATCCTATCCCATAATTCTTGGTATATATAGATATTGCGTACCATTTGAAAAACTATAATTATAAAAATATAGTTTTTGAGAAATTATTGGTAATTATAGGGGTTTTACATCCAAAACTTTATCTATTTGCTTTTTAAAATCATAAAAATACAAAATCTTGAAACACGCATGTAACTTTATCTGTTTATTAAATCAAACAACCTATTACTTCTAGGTGGAAACACGTGGCAATGAACAGAGGAGACCAAGTAGCGTCAGACGACCCGGTTTTTGCGACCCAGAAGAAATGAAGATTCATAGAGGAGAGTGGATTGACTAATGTGGATGTTGTCCAAGTAGGAAGCAAAAAATACAAGTCAATTAATTCTTTAGCTAATGATAATTCAGCCGATATTTGCTCAGACCAACCCCACCGCATGCGATGAGTTGTAAAGCATAGAATTGTTTGGCTCCTGACTTGCTCTTTCTTTATTGAGATGAAAAAAAAAAAAAAACTACAAAAGAATAAGAATCGATTAAAAGAGCTTCTGGTTACGATAATGTGTTTGCTGTCAGTTGTGAAGGAAGGATTAGCGTTATTTTTTAATAGCAGTAGCATCATTAACCTCTTAAGCTATTCAAAGAATCATATCAATGTGAAGGTGGCTCGTGGTGAAGGAATGAAGGAATGGAGATTTACAGGTTTTTACGGAGAACCAGAAGCAACACCATCATTCATGGGAAGTCCTTGTTTGCCTGGGCTTTGTTGTGGTGATTTTAATGAGATAGTATCAAATGTAGAAAAGAGGAAAAAAAAGCAGACTTTTAAGGAGGTGATAAATGATTGTCAATTTTTTGACTTGGGTTATGAAGGGAATGGTTTCATCTGGAGCAACAACCAACAAGATGGAAATTTAGTTCGAGAAAGATTGGATCGATTTCTAGCCACTCTCAATTGAAGCAACTTATTCTCAAATTATAAACTGAGAAGTGACACGTGTAGAGCATTATCGAGTGATCACTATGCAATACAATTTTTACTTAATTATGAACCCCATACATGTAGATATGGGTTAAATAATTCAAGGAAGAATAGACCCTTTCGGTTCGACGCACTGTGGAGTTAAGATGATGAATGTGCTGATGTTGTCGATAGGAGTTAGGGAAGCTAGAGTCTGCAGGATTCTTGGGAAGAAATACAACTAAAGATTAGAGTTACAAATCAAAATTTGATGCAATGGAGTGCTAATAAATGCGGCCAATTGGGGAAGAAGTAAAAGTTGTTAGCCTAAAGTGTAGACCCAAAGTCGAGACAAGAGCTGGAATCAAAACAACGAAGAAAACAGACGGACAGATCCACGGTCGACCGCGAACAGGCACAGGGGCTAAGAAGGAGCTGGATCCGAAGGCAGCCGATCGTGACGGTCGACCGCACAAATCTCTATAATTGGTTTTGGTCTCGGATTTTGGTTCGGTCGACCGCGATACCTGAGCGGTCGCGATCGACCGCGATACCTGAGCGGTCAACCGTCACAGTCGACCGCAACGCAGTCAGCCAGTTTCCTAAACTGTTTTGGATTTTGTTTCTACCAGGATTCTATATATACCTTAAATGATTTTTAGGGTTTGTAAGAACACAAAAAAGAGAGTTTTTGACTACAGAATTAGAGAGAATCTCAGAGAGATTAAACACTAGTTTGAGAGCTTGTATTTCTTCTTTAATTAATAAAAAAATTGTTTGGTGTGGCTCCTGAGGACGTAGGCATGTTGCCGAACCTCGTTAAATCTGTGTGTTCGTCTCCTTTACTCTTTTACAAGGTCAGATCTTTATTTGTGGTGAATTTTCTACTTTCCTACTTTCAACACAAGGTCCGGAAGGACAAGGATTCGATTGATTGTTTCGAATCCCTAACAACTGGTATCAGAGCTTCGTTCAGAAATTCGTATGAAAGCCATGGCAGAGGAAAACAAATCAAAGATTGATGGGCAAGGAGAAGGGACAGAAGAAAGAGGAGTCAGATGGTGATTGGGAGATACTGGATAGGAAGACTCTAGGGCAAATCCGGTTATCGCTCCCAAATCAGTAGCCCACAACATATTAAAGGAGAAGACGACGGTGGGGCTTATGGAAGTGCTCGCGAAGATGTATGAGCAACCGTCGGCAGCAAACAAGGTGCATCTCGTCAAAACTCTTTTCAACCTCAAGATAGCAGAAGGGCGGTCCTTCACGATGCACCTCAGCGAGTTCAACATGATTGTTGCTCAGCTTATCTTCGTAGACATCACGTTTGATGATGAAGTGCAGGCCTTATTGTTACTATCGCAGTTGCCCGATAGTTGGGCAGGTTGTGTGATACGAGAATCAGCAATTCGACGGGGAAGGAAAAGTTGAAGCTGAGTGAGGTGGTTAGCATGATTCTATTCGAGGAGGTTAGAAGGAAATCGTCCGAATCAGAAGGTTCAGGTTCAGCTCTAAGTTTCGAGCAGAGAGGCAGAAGCTAGAAGAAAGGAAACCAGAACAGAAATCGTTCGAAATCAGTGAAGAAGAGATCGAAATCGAAGGTTAGGCCTATTAAAGGGAAGTGTTGGAACTGCGGCCAGGAGGGCCATATGTCTTCAGTCTGCAAGAGTCCAAAGAAGGATGCGGGTGAGCAGGAGGCTCATATCGTGCAGGATGCCTTGATCCTTGCTATGGATAACGACTCGGATTCTTGGGTCATTGACTCAGGAGCCTCTTTTCACACCACTGCTAATAGGAAGCTTCTCCAGAACTATGTAGCAGAGGACTTTGGAAAAGTGTATTTGGGAAATAACGAGCCCTGTAATATTATTGGAAAGGGTGAAGTGCAGATTCAGATGAAGGGCTCTAAGTGGACCTCAAAAAATGTGAGACGCGTACCGAAGCTGAGGAGAAATCTTGTTTCGATGGGACAGCTTGGAGCAGAAGGCTATGTTTCTATATTCACAGGGGATTCGTAGAAAATCTCTAACGGTACTATGATAGTTGCTCAAGGCAACAAACTCGGGACTCTCTACCTCACCTTACATGCGAGTGACACCCTCGCAATTGTAGCTGGCAAAGAGAGTACAGATCTGTGGTATAACAGGCTAGGGCACATGATCTAGAAGGGGATGAAGATCTTACATTCACAGGGAAAACTGGCCGGGATCGACTCCGTGGAAGTCAGGGTTTGTGAAGACCGTATCTTTGGGAAGCAGAAGAGGGTTAGTTTCCACAAGGGTGGAAGGCCACCTAAGGCCCAAAAGCTAGAGTTGATTCATATAGATGTATGGGGTCCAGCCAGTGGGTCTTCTTCTGGCAGTTCGAGATATTATGTCACCTTCATCGACGATCACTCGAGGAAGGTATGGATCTACTTCATGAAGCACAAGTCAGAGGTGTTTGGAATCTTCAAGAAGTGGAAGGCCATGGTGGAGAACGAGACAGATCTGAAGGTGAAATGTCTGAGATCAGACAATGGTAGAGAATACGAGCTGGAGGAGTTCAAGAGGTTTTGTGCTACGAATGATATTCGCTTAGAGAGAACTACTCCAGGGACGCCGTAGCAGAATGACATTGCAGAGAGGATGAACAGAACCTTGACAGAGCGTACCAGGAGCATGCGATTACATGTAGGTCTGCCTAAGATATTTTGGACGGATGCGGGCTTACCTTATTAATCATAGGCCATCAGTTCCATTAGATTTTGGGATTCCAGAGGAGGTTTGGAGTGGAAAGAAGATAAATCTCTCACACTTGTGGGTATTTAGTTACGTGACTTATGTTCATATCAGTGACCACGTCAAGGACAAGCTAGAGGCTAAGTCACAAAAGTACACATTCATTGGATACAACATTGATGAGTTTAGGTATCGCCTTTGGGATGAGAAGAACAGGAAGATCATCAGAAGCAGGGACGTGATATTCAATGAGGAGGTGATGTACAAGAATAGGGAAGATGCTAAGGATAGCCAAAGCAGTGGGAGCAGCACTTCGGATGCAGGTGGATCCGAGTACATGGATATAGAGGAACTTTCAGATAGGGGTGATGATGTTTGTTCTAACCATAGAACGGAGGAGGTTCCAGGTACAGAAGAAACTACCCAGTGCATGGAGCTTAAGAGGTCATTCAGGGTACCCAAACCAAATCCCAGATATCTTTCATCTCTTGACTACTTATTGTTGACAGATAGCGGTGAGCCGGAGTACTATGAAGAGGCAATGCAAGTGAGTGAATCTCAGCAGTGGGAGCATGCAATGCAGGAGGAGGTGAATTCTCTACTCACTAATGAGACATGAGAGTTAGCCCAGCTACTTGCACAGAAGAAGGCCTTACATAACAAATTGGTCTACCGGATCAAGCAAGTGAGTGATGGAAGCAAGAGATTCAAGGCCAGATTAGTAGTGAATGGGTTTTAACAATGGGAAGGAGTGGACTACACAGAGATATTTCCCCCTGTTGTCAAGCTCATAACCATGAGAGTGGTGTTGAGTTTGGTAGTTGTAGAAGATCTCTTTCTTGAGAAGTTAGATGTGAAGACTGTCTTTCTTCATGGTGACTTGGATGAAAAAATCTACATGAAGCAGTCTGTTGGCTTCATTGAATAAGGAAAGAAAGAGATGGTGTGCAAGCTCAAGAAGAGCTTATATGGCTTAAAACAGGCTCCGAGACAGTGGTATAAGAAGTTTGATAACTTCATGCAAAACAATAACTACAAAAGATGCAATTCAGATCATTGTTGTTATTTCAAAAGGTTCAAGTCCAGCTTTATTATCTTGTTATTATATGTTAATGACATATTGGTAGCAGGACCGTGTTTAGAAGATATAAACAATTTGAAGAAGCAGCTAGCAAAGGAATTTGTAATGAAGGATCTGGGTATAGCAAAGCAGATTCTAGGGATGCGAATCAGTAGGGATGAAGCTGAAGGGACATTAAGATTGAGCCAAGCAGAATACATTGAGAAGATACTTCAGAGGTTCAATATGCAAGATACTAAAGTTGTCAGTACGCCCTTTGGAAGTCAGTTCAAGTTATCTGATGATCAATCACCCAAGACAGATGCAGATAGAGAGCATATAAGCAGGGTGCCATATTCTTCGGCCATTGGAAGTCTCATGTATGCGATGGTTTGCACGAGGCCGGACATCGCCCATACAGTGAGAGTTATGAGCAGGTTTGCAAGCAATCCAGGAAAGCAGCATTAGGAGGTCGTGAAGTTGATATTGCAGTACTTGAGGGGAACAACGAACAAGCCACTATGTTTCAGGAGGAAGGAGTTGGTACTGCAGGGATACGTGGATGCGAACTTCGCCGGTGATCATGATATGAGGCGAAGCACCACGGAGTATGTTCATACCCCAGCGTCGACAACAGTGAGCTGAGTCTCACGTCTGTAGAAGATTGTGACTTTGTCTACAACTAAGACCGAGTATTTCACGGTGACTGAAGCAAGTAAGGAGATGATCTGGTTGAACAGATGTTTGGAAGAGTTGGATCTGAAGCAAGGGAGAGGAGTTCTTTATTGTGATAGCCAGAGCACTATACATCTTTCTAAGAACCCAGTATATAATGCTAGAATGAAGCATATCGACGTAAAATACCATTTTATGTGCTCGCTAGTTGAAGAAAAAAAGTTACATTTGATAAAGATTTTGGGGAGTCAAAATCCGGCGGACATGTTGACGAAGGTAGTCACCATTGAGAAACTGGAGTTGTACATAACTTCAGTTATCCTTCATGAGTAGAAGACGAAGGCGGAGCTATACTACGAGGATTGGCAAGATCGTCGGGATATTGTTGATTGAAGAAAGAATTTTTTCGTGGGAGGGGGAAGATACATGCGAAGAAGGGGAGAGTTCGGGTGAACTCACTACAGGCACTTTGGTCTCCAAGTGGGAGATTGTTAGTTTAAAGTGTAGACCCAAAGTCGAGACAAGAACTGGAATCAAAACGATGAAGAAAACAGGCAGACATATCCACGGTCGACCACGAGTCTTCTGCGGTTGATCGCGAACAGGCATAAGGGCTCAGGAGGAGCTGGATCCGAAGGTGGTCGATCGTGGTGGTCGACCATATAAATCTTTGTAATTGGTTTTGGTCTTAGGTTTTGGTTTGGTCGACCACCGCGGTCGACCGCGATACCTGAGCGGTCGACTGCCACGGTCGACCCCAACGCAGTCAGCCAGTTTCCTAAACTATTTTGGATTCTGTTTCTACCAAGACTCTATATATACCTTAAACAATTTTTAGGGTTAGTAAGAACACGAAAAAGTGAGTTTTTGACTGCAGAAAGAGAGAGAATCTCAGAGAGATTAAATTCTAGTTTAAGAGCTTGTATTTCTTCTTCAATTAATAAAGAAATTGTGTGGTGTGGCTCCCGAGGACGTATGCACGTTGCCGAACCTCGTTAAATCTGTGTGTTCGTCTCCTTTACTCTTTTACAAGGCCAGATCTTTATTTATGGTCAATTTCCTATTTTCCTACTTTCAATACAAGGTCTGAAAGGACAAGGATTGGATTAATTGTTTCGAATCCCCAACAAAAGTGCCTTTAGAAATGAGTAAGGGGGATCTAAATAAGCACGGAGAGGGATAATTTAGTAGCTCATGAACATGCTTTGGTCATGGAAATAAATTCTCTTTTAAAAAAATAGAAGATACTATGGAAACAACACTTTTGCGTTGAAGAAATGGCGAGCATAGCAACGAAGACCGTAGGAAAAATAACAGGAGACATTCTCGCAGTTTCGCGGTCGACCGCGAATAACGCGGCGGTCGACCGCAAACATGCACACGACTGAGAAAAGTCTATGGATTTTTCACGGTCGACCGCAGTGGGTTCTGCGGTCGACCGGCCAAACCCTGTAGGGGTTTTAGTCTTGATCGTTAGATCCGGTCGACTGCGCGTGGTTCTGCGGTAGACCGCAAGTCGAGTCTGAAGTTGAATTTAGTTTTCTGACCCGTTTTATTCTGAGTTGATATCTAATCTTAATCCTAACTAATCAGGGTTAAGCAAGGATATTTTGAGTAATCTTTGAGAGGGGATTGCTGTATCCAATTGTGAGAGAGTTGTAAGAGATCTAGAGGCTTTTTTAGGGTTTATTTGGTGAGATTTATAATCCTATTTGTATTCTCTTGATTTCTAACAGTAAGAACTCCCCCTCCTTACCCCGTGGACATAAGCAACTTACCGAACCACGTAAAATTTTTTTGTCTTACTGTGGTATTGTGTTTGGCTTATTGGTTGTGATTTATCTCATTCTTGTTCATGTGGTTTCGAGCTTCCGCCGCACACAACAAGTGGTATAAGAGCTTTAGGTTTGGCTTGAGGCTTGTTTAAAGGATTCGGTGAAGAATTCCTATTTGAAGAGTTAGATCGATAACATGGGAGAAGCAAACACATCAGATTTGTCTCTTAAGAAGATAATACAGAGTCTGAGCATCAATAACACGAAGATTGATGTTCTAAAATTTGACGGCAAGATCAATTTTGGCTTGTGGAGGTGTTAGGTGATGGACGCGTTGGATGCACAGAATTTAGAGGAGACTCTTGAGTTACAAGAGAAACCCACTGATATGGAGGATAAGGTTTAGAAGAAGATGAATAATAGGGCTTGTAAAGTTATTCGGTCATGCTTGACACCGGATCTTATTTATGACATGATGAACGAGATGTCGGCGAAGAGAACGTAGGAAACACTCAATGAGAAATATCTTACGAAGAGCATTGAGAGTCGGCTTCACTTGAAAAAGAGGTTTTACCAGTTCAAGATAAAGAGGGGAGTTTCCATTAGGGAGTATGTAAATAATTTCACGAAGCTACTTTCAGATATGGCTAATATGGACATCATGGTTGAGGATGAAGACAAGACGATGCTACTTTTGTGTTCGTTGCTCGAGTATGATTATGGAACGTTCATTCTCACTATGATCAATGGAAGAACTACTATTAGCTACAAGGAGGTGACCTCAGTATTGGTAAATTATAAGTTGAGGAAGAGTGATGGCGAACCCTCCGAGAAGGCATCGGGAGATGCATTAGCAGTTCGAGGCCGTAGTGTTGGGTCCTTTTGTTTTGATGATGATTTACAAAATAATTTATGTCTAATATTGTTTGTCTAGTATTTGTGTTTTGTATCTATTCTAACAAACAATATGTTAGAGGATGGATGGAATCGAACATTCACGATCATATCCAATGGAGGTTAGCGAAATAGTAGAGTGAAGCCATGCAATTCAAGTTAAAGATCCAAGCTCAAGCTTCATCCGCAAAGAGTACCAAGTTGAGCTACATCGAAGATTAAGATTACTTGGGTAATTTAGTTTTAGGTTTATATTATGTGTGTTAGATACTTTAAGCTCATATTATTCACATACACGTATTTGTTGATTTTATCAAAATATAGGTGTTTTTGATAAAATATTGTTTTATTAGTTTATAGACTTCAACATCACTTTATACATAGTTTATCAAGTCTATAAAAATATTTCACAAAGTTTTAAAAGTTTGTTAAGTCAAATGTTAAAAACATGTATGTTTAGTTTTCATGTTTTTGAACATATTTAAAAAATAAAGAGTTTTCACATTTGGGAGGTGTTTTCATGTGTATTATCATGTCTACAATCATTTTCTAAAGTTTTATATTTTTTAGAATTTGTTTGCCATTTTTAAAAACAGTTTAAAAATCAGATTTCTGCTTTAAATAGGTTGTATACTTGTTATTAGTCGGCTGGTCAGTCGGCTGATGTAATCAGTCGATCGATCAGTTGACTGATGAAAGTGCTTGTAGTTGCCAAAAGTTTCTATTTTATTTTAGTCAACTGACCAGTTGACTGATGGTCCATCAGTCGACTGATAAAGGTCGTCAGTCAACTAATGAGCTGAAAGTACCTCTAACAGTCATCTAATCAGTCGACTGATGAAAGCCGTCAGTCAATTGATGTTGTAACGGCTAGTTTTTTCAGCCTTGTCCTATTTTAGTTTTTTGGTCCTTTTGATGGGTTTTCTTGATCTTTGGGGTTCCCTATATATACCCCCTCATACCCAGCTCTGTTTTTATCTAAGAAAATTATTTATACAAGTTTAAAAAGGTTTAACAAGGGTTTAAGTTTGTTTTAGTTTTGGTTTTGGTTTGTGAAGCAATTTTTCACAAGAGGAAAGAGGATATCATCCTTTGGTGTTTGACCATTCACTTTTCTCCCTCTCTCTTTTTATCATTAGAGAAGTTTTCCTAAACTCTATTTCTAGCTATTTATTGTTTTGTTCATAATTTTCATAAGCTAGATTTAAATTGAGTTTAGTTTGATTTTGTTTTATCAAATCTCATTGTTACACACACCCACTTAATCTTATAGTATTTCATACATAGTGTAATTGGGATTGTGAGAGATTGTAACTTTGAGTCATGCTAAATTGAGTTCTCACATTGTTTAGAGAACAATCATTTGTTGAGTGTCTAAATTGTGAGGTTCACTTTGTAATCCACTAGTACACCAAGAGGAGTGTGTGGTGAGAGACGGGGTCATCCCAAGAGGAGTGAGGTAGGTGGTAATACCTAGAGAGAGGTTGCAATTCCTAATACTTGAGGGAGACACGAGCTAGAGACCAATTCTTGAGGTGGTAGTTAGTGTAGTTACATTGTGAGTGATTATGAACGTTGAACGATGAGCGTTAAAAACCAATATTGTGTGGTGTAAACATTATTCAGGTGAGCGTAGAAAACCCGATTGTAATAGTGGAGATCTCCTCGAGGTGAGGAGTGGAGACATAGGTCGTGGGGACCGAACTCCATGAACATATCATTTGTTTATGATTACATTGGCGCACTTATATTTATGTTCATATCTTGTATCGTCTTTGTATATTGCTTGTTGTTTATATTGCCCACTACCTAGTTTAGATTGTTTACCCTTGTGTTACTTGTATATCTTTACACATATATTATTCATATCTTATTTGCTAGGATATATTTGTTAATAAGTTTAAGTTGGCATAAATCAGATTAGATTAGCATAAACCCTATTCACCCCCCTCTAGGGTTCTTTCCTGGTGGCATTAGGGTGCTTTCACGTAGTCCAAACCACCGCCATGTAAACCGCTCAAAATCAAAGAATAGAGGTGCCTATAAGAGTCTTGGTAGAAATCAATGTCGGTATTATAAAGAAGAAGGACATTGGAAGATTGACTGTCCAAAGTGGAAGGAAAAAGCCGGGAAGAACAAGGACAAAGATGTACAAACTTTAGAAGCGAATGTTGCAAAAGGTATTGGCGAACATTCAGATTCAGATTCTTCAGGTTATTCGTGTCATGCACTACCGTTAGTTTGCTATGACAACTCCACGGAGTGGCTGTTGGATTCGGGAGCCACATATCATATTTGCCCAAAGAGGGACTGGTTCTCCAGCTTTGAGGAGCTGGAAAGAGGGGATGTCGTGCTTATGGGTAATGACCACATATGCCATATTGGTGATATTGGTTCAGTTTGGATCAAGAAGCATGATGATGTGGTGAGGGAGTTGAAAAAAGTGAGGTTCTTGCCGCAGTTGACGAAAAACATCATTTCTCTTGGTACTTTGGAGACAGCTGGTTATCGGGTGACCTTAGAGGATACTACCGAGAAGGTCAAGAAGGGTTCTATGGTGGTGATGCTAGAAGTCAGGGAAAACTTCCTATACTACTTGAAGGGCAAGACAATTACAGGGGGTCTGACAGCTTCTATCACTACAGAGGAGGACATTACCACTTTATGATACATGAGATCAAAACACACAGGTGATAAGTCCCTGCAGTCATTAGCAAAACATAGGCTTTTGAAAGGTGCTAAGACCTGCAAGATGGAGTTGTGTGAGCATTGTATACTTGGAAAGAAGACTAGAGTGAAGTTCGGAACTGTTATTCATAACACCTAAGATATATTGGATTACATTCACACAGATATTTGGAGCCTTTCCAAAAACACATCACTTGGTGGGGCCAACTATTTTGTCACTTTCATTGATGTCTATTTCAGAAGGAATTAGGTATACCCTATGAAGCATAAACATAAGGTCTTGGATATTTTTGTGGAGTGAAAGAAGAAAATGGAGCTGCAGATAGGTAGAAAGGTGAAGACTCTATGTTTAGATAATAGTAGAGAGTATAAGAGTGATCCGTTTCTACAGTTTTACCGGGATCACGATATTAGGCAACACTACACAGTTAGAGAGACACCAAAACAAAACGGGGTGGCTAAGAGATTAAACCGTACGTTGTTGGAGAAGGTGCGATGTATGATGGCACAGAGTGGATTGCCTAGATCCTTTTAGGTCAAGGCGTTAGTATATGCGAGCCATCTCTTTAATAAGTTGACGTGCACTATGATACATGTGAAGACTCCTTTGGAGCGTTAGTCTGGTTCGGTATCTAGTGGCTATGAGTCATTTCGGATATTTGGGTGTCCTGCTTATTATCATGTTAGTAATGGTAAATTAAAAACGAGGGCGAGGAAGGCAGTCTTTGTGGGATTTAGAGATGGAGTTAAAGACTTCAAGTTATGGTGTCACGCCCTGCTTCCCAAAATACCCGGGAATCAGAACGTGAACAAACCCGCGACGTATTAGATTGAGAAGAAATTTACACTATTATTTTTATCTTTTTCTTTTCTTCTCAATCCAATACGCTAAGCGTCTGGAAATAAATACAACGCGAAGTCACAGGTATCTGATCACAATCAGCAATAATATAATAGACAAAATCAGAAAAGAAATATACATATCACAGAAGAAACATCATCCCAGACATATTATTCGAGTCAATAAGCCCTTATACAAAATGATCTGAATGAAATACTAGAAAAGTATAAAATACACTGATCAAACAGAAATGGAAGGTGCTACAAAAGTAAACTAAGGACCAATAGATAATAAAAGAGACTACTAGACTTCGGCTTCTTCTTCCGCTCTGTCTACAAGGCACTCCTGCTGAGAATCTTTCGGCTCCTATACAACTCCGAACTGAACCTGTCTGTCTCCTAAATCTGACGTACACCAGAGAAAATAGGTGTACGTCAGCGTTCATGGTGCACGGCAAGATCCCACAAAACAATAGAGGGAACGAAATCCCAAGCGGAAAACAAGGCAACAACAGAAATGATAAGACACGTGCAACGGAAAATCCAATAAAATCAATCAAGTAAGAAGATCATGCAGCTAGCGATCAGAATAACCATCAAGTAATAAGGTCATACAACTAGATAGAATTAATACTTAAAATCTACAACTTGAGACGTAGTACGTCGAGCGAAATAATCCAAACAAGGAAACCCTCATGTATATACCATATGTCTCAAATTGTAGATAATTAAATATTAATCCCGATCTATGTATGAAAAGAAATATAACTGGCATACATCTCACAAGAATCCATAATTCCTAACCAAAGTGATGACACCGATTCACTTTGATCCAACAACCAACTCTAGTGGCGACACCGATCCACTAGTAACAAGTCATGTAACTAGTCATCGTATAACATGTCACCGGTTCATATCTCACACAGAGTCAACGCCCATATTATCGGATAACTGACTGTTCGCATATCCCCTACGTGCATCCAATCAAATAAATTCATGAACCAAAATAGCAATACCGATCTACTTTAACTTAACCAATCAGCCCCCAGTGGCGACACCGATCCACTGTGACTCAACAAACTAACCAATCCCAGTGGCGACACTGATCCACTGTGACTCAACCAACCAATGCCAGTGGCGACACCAATCCACTGTGACCCAACCAACCAACCCCAGTGGCGACACCGATCCACTGGTACGAACCCAGAAGATATATCAATAGTCTTATCCGATTACATGAACATGGACTTCCCCACCCCCAACTCATCTTGCTTTTCTAAGTCAACAATACACAGGTATCTAGGTCTTGTACACGACACACTAGGCAACTAAGGACATGAACTATTAACGGTTCTCAACAAAACATGAAATAATAAATAATTACAACTAATCTTATGCAAATCATATGATGAACATGACTATATAAGCTAGCGATGAAATCAGGTGTGCATATATAACATGAGTGAGTATAAATAAGAGTGTCAACATGTCGGTGTCAAAGTACATGAAACGTCGTGTTCTACAACTATCAATCACACGGTCATAATACAAAAATAATCTTTTTCCAAAATAACTTCTTTAAAATCGTTTATCATTCTAAAATAATTTTTATATTCTAAAAATATTATAATTAATCTAAAATAATTATGTTACCCAAAATAAATTCTTTAATTTATTATATTTGTCTTGAAAATACTATTCATCACATAATTACTATTTATTTAATATTTTTATCAAACCCACGCATATAATAATAATTATAAATTAACATAAGAAGATAATTCACTAATTCATCGACAAGCCCATGCAGATAATAACAATTCATAAACTAATCTATGCAACTAATTAACGACAGATATAAATAGAAAATGACGAGTCAAGAGGAGCAGGATCTTGCCTGCGAGACTGTGAGGTCTGATGACGAGGCTAAGATGCCGATGTGGATGTGGCGTGTGGTGATCAAGGCGATGTAGCGGATGGCGGTTTTGTAACTGGATGTGCGTTGACATATTGTCGAACATGTGGCGTGTGATGGAGGAGATGTCGGAGGCGGTGCTGCTTGGTTGTTGAAGGGCTCAGGGTGGCTGATGTAGGGGATGGAGCTCGAGGCTGTCGGCAGTGCGGAGCGATGAGGAGAACGGGGCGGATGGAGGAGGACGAGGGGCTCGTGGCTGTCGGCGTCGGTTTGAGGGGGTGGTCACTGCGAACGGCGAACGACGGGTCTGGACTTGGGCTGTGGTGCTGCTGTCATCGGTGGTCATGGCCAGCGCTCAGGTTGGCTGTCGGAGTTTCGGTGCAACGGAGCACGGGGCAGCGGTCGCTGGTTGAGGGGCAGCGGGAGGTGGTCGACGGCTAGGGTGGATCTGGCTGTAGCGGTGTGACGGATGTCGGAGTCTCAGGCGGCTGATAGGGGCGAGGAGAGGCTGCGCCGGTGGGGCGTCGAACTCGAGTAGAGAAGTGGGGCGGAGATGTGGCCAGCCGCAGGTCAGGTTGCAGCGGGGAAGGCGACGGCGGCTAGGGCGTCAGAGGAAGGGGAGGTCTGTGAGGAGGAGGCCGACGCGAGCGGCGGAGGGCGGCGCGGGGGTCAGTGGCCGAGCTCGGGGGTCGGGGTGAACGAGAGGGAGAGAGAGATGATGATGGCGGCGGCTTCGGTGTTTGGGGAAGAAAGAAAACGAAAGAGATGAGAGAGGAGGAGAGAGAAAATTGTATAATATATATATATATATATATATATATATATATATATA
>BQKN01061750.1:122789-138801 GCA_022839385.1 Asparagus kiusianus
ATATATATATATATATATATATATATATGTGGAGAGAGAGTAAAGTAGGGTTTTTAAAATTAATTAAAAATTATAATTACAAATAAATTAAATAAATATGTGAAAATAATTTACACATCAAAACATACCAGATGTGGTATTATAACCGAAAGTACGCAACAGTAGAAATAATACAAGAAATCATGAAATTTAAATAAGAATAATTAATTAAAAATATAATTACTTATATTTAAAATTAATTAAGTATGAGATAATTATCCACGTAGTAAAGGGTACAAGTTGTACAAATACGACAGGTAATAGGCAAGTGTAGTAATAATACAACTAATTGTAAAAATAATACGTAATTAATAATACAACGTATTATACAAAATAATACGTAATTAATAATAATAATACAATGTATTATTCAAAATAACATGTAACAGTATCGATAACGTAATAGATAAATTCTAGAAATATTTACTGCACTAAATAAATTTATAAATATTTAAATCATTTAAATAAATATAAAACTTAGACTTTAAATCATAAAAAATTGTAGAAATTCAAGAAAAATATAAATACTCTTTTAAAAATCATAATTAAATATTTTAAAGTACTAGAAAATTATTTTAACTAATATCAAAAATTTATGGTCCTTACATTCTACCCCCTTTAAAATAAATTTCACCCTCAAAACTAAAATAAAAGTGATGCACTTATATGCATCATTCAAGATAATAAAAGAAAGCTACATCATCAAAAGTTATAACTAATCAGCTAAGTAATACGGCTCAAAACAGTATCATAAAAATTGTATAAACTATCACAATAAGTGTGAAGTGCATAAAATACAATCATAGTCATATCAAAGTCATAACATATCAGACATAATAATACAAAAGAACAAAAATAAATATCATGCACATATAGGCATCATAAACATAATGATATCCAACACCATAAAAATGTAGAAAGCACTAAAATGAAAATTCACCATAATAGATACATAGTAATTTATTTGACATATACATGATCACAAATCAAACAATATTAACATATCTAAGTAAAATAGCACAATAGTAACCATCAAACAGATATAATAATTTGTAGATTAATACCAATAATATCATGTAAAACAAGAACAATACAGTGTAAGCATTACAATAAGTCAATAGTCAAAAACACATAAGTATTAATTGAGACAAAACAGTACGCACAATCGTGGAAAGATAATGTGAAACGACACAACAATTCATAAAAGTATTTGCAGTATATCATATCAAAACAAAATAGATGATTATAGATGTATATCACAATAATAATTATCGAAACATACTTTATATAAGTTTTATGACTGTTGGGTACATAATATTATGACTAGAAAAATGAAGCAAATAAACTTGAACAAGGAACAAAATATATATAAGTATTAAGATGAAGAAGAAACTGTATCTAGAAAATAAGTAACCATAACATAAACAAAACTAAAAAGATGAAATGATTGATAAATTAAAACAAACAATGATGATACATGCAATTAGAGTAAAGAATGAAATGAAATATACTAAATGGAACTACTTTATACGTAATAAAACAACCTAGATAATAATCTTATGACATAATATACAATATTAGACAATGATAATGTAAAATGACTGAAATATACTAAATACGAGAATGACGTAATATCACTAGAAAAGTACAAGATATAAGACAAGAATGTAGAACAATCAGGTAGAAGGACAATAAAGATTATAATAAGGTATACAGAGAATACATAGTCACAATTGAAATAACATTAAGAAATAAACATAGATAGAAAAATATCAATACATATAGACAAACAAACAGAGACAAATCATAATAATAATCAATAGCAGAATGAAACGATACCAAATAATTACTAGCATACAAACAGTTATATAACACAAAGTTAATAATACCAAATCATAGTTAGGTTCAAAGAAACACAAATAAAATCAAAGTATAAAAATAAAAGATATAAAAGCAAAAGGGATAAACAAGATTCAACAACAATAATAATCACTATATAAAATCAATTTAGACATAGTAGTATATTGTGAAATAGTGAAAAATCACATAAATACAATCAGCGTAATATACATAAATAAAATGTATAATGCATAAACCATGAACTATGGAAGATAAAATAGATTTATAAAAAAATAAAAACATACAATACAACACTATATGTGATACATAAAATATGTAATAAATAATGTAAAATCAATACAATTAAATGATATATATAGTCTAATCAAAGAAAACATAGTTGTAAAAATAATAACACATAAAATAATGATCGGACCGAGGATAGATGAGAGATACAAAGATAGGGTAATCGCGAAGCTATGGGACAAGAACCGTGGAAACTCCAGAGTCAAAGAGTGATAAGATAGGGACGAAATAAAATCTATAAAGAAAATAGAATAATGGCTGAAGAATAGTCTCACGGATGAAATATGATATGTTTCTAAATTGCCCATTATATTCTCACTAGTGAGGACTCGGGACCGAGACCTGCATGGGCCACCAAAAAAACCTGTCACGCCCCGCTTCCCAAAATACCAGGGAATCAGAACGTGAACAAGCCCGTGACGTATTAGATTGAGAAGAAATATACACTTTATTTTATTTCTTTTTCTTTTCTTCTCAATCCAATACGCTAAGCATCTGGAAATAAATACAACGCGAAGTCACAGGTCCCCGATCACAATCAACAAGAATATAATAGACAAACTCAGAAAAGAAATATACACATCACAGAAGAAACATCATCCCAAACATATTATTCGGGTCAATAAGCCCTTATACAAAATGATCTGAATGAAATACTGGAAAAGTATAAAATACACTGATCAAACAGAAATGGAAGGTGCTACAAAAGTAAACTAAGGACCAATAGATAATAAAAGAGACTACTAGACTTCGGCGTCTTCTTCTGCTCTGTCTGCAAGGCACTCCTGCTAAGAATCTTCTGGCTCCTATACAACTCTGAACTGAACCTATCTGTATCCTAAATCTAACGTACACCAGATAAAATAGGTGTACGTCAGCGTGCATGGTGCACGGCAAGATCCCACAAAACAATAGAGCGAACGAAATCCCAAGCGGAAAAAAAGGCAACAACAAAAATGACAAGACATGTGCAACGGAAAATCCAATAAAATCAATCAAGTAACAAGATCATGCAGCTAGCATTCAGAATAACCATCAAATAATAAGGTCATACAACTAGATGGAATTAATACTTAAAAATCTATAACTCGAGACGTAGTACGTCGAGTGAAATAATCCAAACAAGGAAACCCTCATGTATATACCATATGTCTCAAATTGTAGATAATTAAATATTAATCCCGATCTATGTATGAAAAGAAATACAACTGACATACATCTCACAAGAATCCATAATTCCTAACCAAAGTGACGACACCGATTAACTTTGATCCAACAACCAACCCTAGTGGCGACACCGATCCACTAGTAACAAGTCATGTAACTAGTCATCCTATAACAGGTCACCAGTTCATATCTCACACAGAGTCAACGCTCATATTATCGGATAACTGACTGTTCGCATATCCCCTACGTGTATCCAATCAAATAAATTCATGAACCAAAGTAGCGACACCGATCTACTTTGACCCAACCAATCAGCCCCCAGTGGCGACACCGATCCACTATGACTCAACAAACTAACCAATTCCAGTGGCGACACCGATCCACTGTGACTCAACCAACCAACCCCAGTGACGACACCGATCCACTGGTACGAAACCAGAAGATATATCAATAGTCTTATCCGATTACATGAACATGGACTTTCCCACCCCAATTCATCTTGCTTTTATAAGTTAACAATACACAGGTATCTAGGTCTTGTACACGACACACTAGGCAACTAAGGACATGAACTATTAACGGTTCTCAACAAAACAAGAAATAATAAATAAATACAACTAATCTTATGCAAATCATATGATGAACATGACTATATAAGCTAGCGATCAAATCAGGTGTGCATATATAACATGAGTGAGTATAAATAAGAGTGTCAACATGTCGGTGTCAAAGTACATGAAACGTCGTGTTCTACAACTATCAATCACACGTTCATAGTACAAAAATAATCTTTTCCCAAAATAACTTCTTTAAAAACGTTTATCATTCTAAAATAATTTTCTTCCACAACCTAAATTCTAAAAATATTATAATTAATCTAAAATAATTCTGTTACCTAAAATAAATTCTTTAATTTATTATATTTGTCTTGAAAATACTATTCATCACATAATTACTATTTATTTAATATTTTATCAAACCCACGCAGATAATAAAAATTATAAATTACCATAAGAAGATAATTCACCAATTCATCGACAAGCCCATACAGATAATAAAAATTCATAATCTAATCTATGCAACTAATTAACAACAGATATAAATAGGAAATGATGAGTCAAGAGGAGCGGGATCTTGCCTGCGAGACCGTGGGGTCTGATGATGAGGCTACAATGCTGATGCGGACGCGGCGTGTGGCGATCAAGGCGATGTAGCGGATGGCGGTTCTGCAACTGGATGTACGTTGACATATCGTCGAACAGATGGCGTGCGATGGAGGAGACGTCGGAGGCGATGCTAGGGCTGTAACTTGAAAACCGATAACCGAAAAAATAACCACACCAAAGCCGAACCATAACTGAAAAAACCGAGGAAAGAAAAAAATGGCACCAAACCGCAAAAAAATAACCGAAAACCGAAAGGTTTGGTGTTGTTTTGGTTTCGGATGTCTAGAAACCGAAACCGAACTGAAAAACCGATTATATATATTGTAAGGAAATTATATTATTTATAGATATATATAATTAATATACATAAAATTTTATGTAGAAACTTCAAACTTGGGCTTAAATGAAGCCCAAAAAAAAGGATGGCCTTGGCCTGCGTTCCAACATTACTACATAGTCTACATTAGACTTTAATTATATTTCTAGGGCTTCTGAGAATCTGAGTTCTCGTCCATCGCCCCCAAAGTCCCAAACCCAACGAGCTTTTGGTCCTTCGCACTCCGTCTCGTCCCCTCTCGTCCATCGCCCCCAAATCTAGGGTTCTCCTGTCCATCGGCCCCAAATCTTGGATTCTCTCGTCACCGGTGAAGAAATCCCTTCTGTCACGTGGTACTGTAGCTTTCCCTTTCCCCAAATGTTGGTCATGGAGGAGCTTGCTGTTGAACTTGAAGTGATGATCTATCATCTACATGTTTCTGCTATTCTAGTTTTTCATCGCTTTTTTTTCTTTTAAAAAACTGTTATGTGACATTGTGGGCTGCCCTTTTTCATTTTTTTTCTTTTCTTTTCTTTTCGAAAACGGTTATGTAATATGAGACATTTCTACTTTCTACTTTCTACTTTTCTAGACTTGTTTTCTTTATAGAATAACTAAAAAAACCGATATAAACCAGAGAAAAACCAAACCGAACTAAACCGAACACAATTGGTTTATGAAAAAATAAGTGAAAAACCAAACCGAACTGAACCGAAAAAATAGATCGGTTTGGTGTTTGGTGTCACCTATTAACCGTACCATTCAAACCGATTAACAGCCCTAGGCGGTGTTGCTTGGTTGTTGAAGGGCTCAGGGTGGCTGATGTAGGGGATGGAGCTCGAGGCTGTTGGCGGTGTGGAACGATGAGGAGAACAGGGCAGATGGAGGAGGACGAGGGGCTCGGGGGTGTCGACGTTGTTTTGAGGGGGTGGTCGCATCGAACGGTGAATGACAGGTCTGGACTTGGGTTGTGGTGCTGCTGTCATCGGTGGTCGTGGCCAGCGCTTAGGTTAGCTGTCGGAGTTCGGGTGCAGCGAAGCATGGGGCGGCGGTTGCTGGTTGAGGGGCAGCGGGAGGTGGTCGGCGGCTAGGGCGGATCTGGCTACAGCGGTGTGACGGCTGTTGGGGTCTCAGGCGGCTGATCTGGGCGAGGAGAGGCTGGGCCGGTGGAACGTCAAACTCGAGCAGAGAAGTGGGGCGGAGATGGGGGCGACCGCGGGTCTGGCTGCAGCGGGGAAGGCGACGGCGGCTAGGGCGTCGGAGGAAGGGGAGGTTTGTGAGGAGGAGGCTGGCGCGAGCGGCGGAGGGCGGCCCTGGGGTCAGCGGCCGAGCTTGGGGGTTGGGGTGAACGAGAGGGAGAGAGAGATGATGATGGCGGCGGCTTCGGTGTTTGGGGAAGAAAGAAAACGAAAGAGATGAGAGAGGAGGAGAGAGAAAATTGTATAATATATATATATATATATATATATATATATATATATAGAGAGAGAGAGAGAGAGTAAATTAGGGTTTTGAAAATTAATTAAAAATAATAATTACAAATAAATTAAATAAATATGTGAAAATTATCTATACATCAAAACGTACCAGATGTGGTATTATAACCGAAACTACGCAACAGTAGAAATAATGCAAGAAATCATGTAATTTAAATAAGAATAATTAATTAAAAATATAATTACTTATATTTAAAATTAAATAAGTATGAGATAATTATCCACGTAGTAAAACGTACAAGTTGTACAAATACGACAGGTAATAAGCAAGAGTAGTAATAATATAACTAATTGTACAAATAATACGTAATTAATAATACAACATATTATACGAAATAATACGTAATTAATAATAATAATACAATATATTATTCAAAATAACATGTAACAGTATCGATAACGCAACAGATAAATTCCAGAAATATTTACTGCACTAAGTAAATTTATAAATTTATAAATATTTAAATCATTTAAATAAATATAAAACTTAGACTTTAAATCATAAAAAATGTAAAAATTTGAGAAAAATATAAATACTCTTTTAAAAATCATAATTAAATATTTTAAAGTACTAGAAAATTATTTTAACTAATATCGAAAATTCATGGTCCTTACATATAGGATCCACAAGATAAGAAGATAGTTATTAGAAGGGATTTCACATTTGATGAGGGGTACATGATGAGGCCTCAAGTTCCTTAGTAGGTGGAGGAAGACCAATTTTGAAAGATATCACAGCAGGTGGAGGATGATGTAACTCCACCCACTCCAGATAGCATTGTATCCATTGAGGCTCCTACAGAGGTGATACTGGGAGGAGATGGGATGATAGCCGGGAAGATAGAGGATATAGTGGATTGTGAGACTCAGGAGCAGGGTCATGTTCAGGAGTCTATTACAGCGAATAGACCTATAAGGGTGATTCGCCGGCCAGCTAGATATAATGATGTCGTGGTCGCATATGCATTATCAGTGGAGGTCGTTGATGATATGGTTCCATCCACATTCAGGGAGGCAGAGTCTAGTCCTGATTCGATCAGGTGGAGAGAAGTTATGGAAGAGGAAATGCGATCTCTTCAGAAGAATGACACTTGGGAACTTGTAAATCTATCTAAGGGTAAGAAAGTTATTGGTTGCAAGTGGGTATATGCGATGAAGGAGGGATATTCTATTGGGGATATTAGGTACAAAGCCAGATTTGTTGCCAAGGGATATGCACAGCTTGAGGGCGTTGATTACAACAACGTATTTTAAACTGTTGTGAAGCATTCGTCGATTTGGATTTTATTAGCATTAGTGGCACAGCTGGATTTGGATTTGGTCCAGATGGTTGTGAAAACAGCTTTTCTATATTGAGATTTAGATGAGGATATCTACTTGACATAACTCTTAGGATTCAAAGCTGCAGGAAAAGAAAATTTGGTGTGCAAGCTAATGAAGTCTCTTTATGGATTGAAGCAATCACTGTGATAGTGGTACAAGATATTCGAATCCTTTATGATTGGCCATGGGTACACGAGGAGTCCATATGAGCCATGTGTTTACATGCACAAGCTACATAATGGTGAGCATATATATTTGCTTTTATATGTTGATGATATGCTTATTTCTTCCAGGAACTCTTCAGGTATTAGAAAGTTAAAAGAGGAGCTGTCATCCAAGTTCGAGATGAAGGATCTTGGAGAAGCAAAGAAGATATTGGATATGGAGATTGAGAGAGATAGGATGAAAGGGAGATTGAAGCTTACACAGAGGAGTTACTTGTAGAAGATGTTGAAGAAATTTAGCTTTGATGGTAATGCAAAAGCAGTTAGTACTCCATTAGCTCCCTACTTCAACCTTTTAGCTAATTTGTCACATGTTTCTGTTGAGGATAGAGATTACATGTTGAATGTTCCATATGCCAGTGTAGTGGGTAGCTTGATGTATGCGTTGGTGTGTACGAGGACAGATTTGTCACAGGCCGTGAGCATGGTATCGAGGTACATGCACGACCTCGGGAAGGGTCATTGGGAGGCCTTGAAGTAGATTCTAAGGTATGTTAGAGGCACCGTAGATGTTGGATTGATTTTCCTGAAGAGTGAGAATAATGGGCAAGATTGTATTGGTTACAAGGATTCAGACTATGCGGGAGATCTTGACAAGCTTTGATGTACTTCAGGATATGTTTTTACATTGGCAAGAGCACCGGTATATTGGAGATGTACACTTAAGTCTACAGTGGCTCTCTCTACTACAGAGGCGAAGTATATAATGGTGATTAAAGCTGTTAAGGAGGCATTGTGGTTGCGTGGACTATTAGAAGACTTGGGGATTGCACAAGAGACCCTTCGGGTATATTGTGATAGTATGTCGACTATCTATTTGGTGAAGAACCAGGTTTATCATGCACGAATGAAGCACATTGATGTCAGATTCTATTTTGTTTATGACATATTACATGATGGATATGTCATATTGGAGAAGATCCACACGAAGGACAAACCTGCGGATATGTTGACAAAGTTATTTTAGGTATGAACTTTGGTCATTTTTTGAAGCTATTGAACATTCTTTAGTGTTAAGGGCCTTTGGAGGCTATTTGGGTGAACTACGTTTGGCTTGATTCCTTAGGTAAGAGGATACGTAGGCAGTCTTGTTTGATGCAGCCGGTTAGATATGTTGATTTTTATGCGGGGGGTGTTTGAGCTCTCGTTTAGGTTCCCGACTTGTTGTGGATTGAATCCGTTGAAGTGGGTTATTTTCACTTCGTCCTAGACGTAACAAGTAGGACTTTTGGATATTTTGCTATCGGCTCAATTTTGGTAGAAACGTTCGTCGAGGTGGAGAATTGAAGAAATGGCGGGCACAACGATGAAGACCGTAAGAAAAACAACAGGAGATATTCTGGAAGTTTCATGGTCGACCACGGATGACGCGACGGTCGACCGCAAACGTGTATACGACTCATAATAGTCTCTGGACGTTTTGCAATCGATCGCATTGGTTTTGCGGTCGACCGGCCAATCCCTGTAGTGGTTTTTAGTCTCGGTCATTGGATTCGGTCGATCGCGCGTGGTTCTGCGGTTGACCGCGAGTCGGGTCTGCAGTTGAGTTTTATTTTCTGACCCGTTTTGTTTTGAGTTGATATATAATCTTAATCCTAATTAATTAGGGTTAAGCAATGACATTTTGATCAGTCTTTGAGAGGAGATTACTGCATCTAATTGTCGGAGAGTTATAAGAGATCTAGAGGATTTGTTTTAGGGTTTATTTGGTGAGATTTGTAACCCGATTTGTATTCTCTTGATTTCTAATAGTAAGAACTCTCCTCTCCTTGTCCCGTGGACGTAGGCAACTTGCCGAACCACGTAAAATTCGTTTGTTTTGCTGTGGTATTGTGTTTGACTTATTGATTGTGATTTATCTCGTTCTTGTTCGTGTGGTTTCGAGTTTCCGCCGCACTTAACATGCGTATCATGGCTCTAGGAAGGTGATCACAATCCTCGATTTTTCCATGCTAGAGCTTCTCATAGACGAAGGAAAAATACTCTAAAGTTCTTTAACGGAGAAGACAAGAGGATATGAGGAGGTGGGAGGGATGAATAGGATTGCTACAAAATTTTGACTAAACTTAGGTATGTAGCGGAAATAATATGCGAAAAACTAAAAGCAAACTAACAGAGGAACACACGAGATTTTATAGTGGTTCAGATCAAAATCCTACGTGCACGCTTCCTTCTCGCAAAGGGCCTTTTTCACTATGATTGGAGTTGTCCTAAATCATAACTCGATTCAGCAGGCTTTACAAATAGGATTCTGGAATTTATCCGAAACCAGTCGAGATACCCAACTCCTCACAATAACCATAAGAAACCTAGCCTTAGTTAGCCACCCTCAATTTACCTGGCTTAAGTACACCAACCCTTAATTACTTTGGCTTGAGTACGCCGTCAAACTCACAAGTTTGAAATATAAAACTAACCCAAAAATAATTAAATCACAATTAAAATGATCTTATTGCTATTGGAATAAATTGCTCACCAAAACATTGATGTTAAATATCCATGAAGAAGTGATATTGCAGTTCAACGCATATGGCACTTCCTCTCGCTGAAACAGTTCTTTGATATTGAGAGAGATGAGAAGAAGTTGATCGAGGCTCAAGAGGTTATTCTTGAATAACAACTCTCACAAAACCCAGAATAGATCTCTCCTTTTCCTTCATTCTCTTCATTGTTTATATGATCTCTATCTCCTCTTCAATAGATCTTGATAGAACAGGAAAGAGATACCCAAATTAGAGTCCAACTTGGAGATCATACGGATTGATGAATGATTGAGATTAAATCTAAAATTCTGCCAAAACCCATGGAAACCATTGATGCTTGATCACGATTATCAATGATGGATGATGATCATCGATGGTTGTGTATAGCCCATTGATTGTGCAAATTCTGGTTTTTGAATTTTAGCAATTGTTGACTATATAGTCCATTGATGGTTATTGCGATCATTGATGGTTATCTATAGACCATCGATGGTTCAATTTTTAATTTTTAAAAAATACAGATTATTTCTTATAGTCCGTTAATGTCTTGACTCAACCATCGATGGTGCCTCATGACCATCGATAGTTAGTATCTCATGACCATCGATGGTTCAAAGGATGAAATCAACTATGATGCTAATTTTTGCATCATTTTGAATCATAACTTCATGTTGGTTTTTGGTTTGTGTGTAGACCAAAACCTGAGAACAAATCAACATGTAGGAAAATTTCCCGATCAATCAACCGAAGAGAAGCAACTAGTCAACCGATTCGACTGTAGGAAACGAACCTAGGAAAAACGCCTTGGTCGGTCGACTGGTTGAAGCCCACCAGTCGACCAATAACATGCATGAAGTAACCCTGTAAAAATATTATTCTGGTTGGTCGACCGATGCAAGAGCATCAGTAGACCGATAACGGTATTTTGGGTTTCCTGGCTCGGGTTATATATCTGTTTGAGTTGGATTATATATATATATGACCTTAAACATTTATAGGGTTAATTGTACATGAAAAAAGAGTGTTTTGAGAGCACTTTAAGATCAAAGATCTTAGAGCGAGAGAGAGAGAGAGAGGCCTATTGTGAGCATTGTATCTTCTTCAATAATCAAAAAATTTCTGGTGTGACTCCCAAGGACGTAGATACGTTTGCCGAACCTTGTTAAATCTAGTGTTCTCCTTTTGTTTATTCTTTTCTACAAGTTTTGTATATGCTGTGATTTCTTACTTGCTATACTTTTGACACAAGATTTGAAAGGGCATGTGTTATCATGTGTTCAACCCCAACAACTGGTATCAGAGCTTCGTTCAGAAGATTTGTGTAAGAGATGGCAAAAGAAAGCAAATCGAAGACTGAGAAGTTTTATGAATCAGACTTTGCCTACTAGAAGTCGAAAATGGAGGACTATTTGTACTAGAAGGATCTTTACCGTCCGTTGATGAGCAAAGCCAAGGGAAAGAAGAAGGAGGAATTAGATGAGGAGTGGGAAATATTGGATCGAAAGGCTTTAGGGCAGATTCGGTTGTTGCTCGCCAAATCAGTCACCCACAAGATATTGAAGGAGAAGACGACGGTGAGGATTATGGAAGTGCTCGCACAGATGTACGAGCAACTATCAACAACAAATAAGGTGTATCTCATCAAGATGCTCTTCAATCTCAAGATGGCAAAAGGATATTCCTTCATGTTATATCTCAGCGAGTTTAACACGATTGTTGATCAACTCATCTCATTCGACATCATGTTTGAGGAAAAAGTGCAGGCCTACTGATACTATCTCAGTTGCTGGATAGTTGAGCAGGTTGCGTGACCGTAATCAGCAACTCGGCAGGAAAGGAGAAGTTGAAGCTGAGCGAGGTTGTTAGTATGATTCTATCTGAGGAGGTTAGAAAAAAATTGACCAAATCAGAAGGTTCAGGTTTAGCCCTAAATCTCGAGCAGAGAGGCCAAAACCATAATAAGGGTAACCAGAATAGGAATCGGTCAAAGTCAAAAAAAGAGGTCAAACTCGAAGGTTAGGCCTATCAAAGGGAAGTGTTGGAATTATGGTCAGGAGGGCCATATGTCTTCAGTCTATAAAGCACAAAAGAAGGATACAAATGAGCAGGAGGCTCATATTGTGCAAGATGCCTTAATCTTTACTATGGATAGTGATTCCAATTAATTAGTTATTGTTTCGAGAGCCTCATTCTACGCCACTGCTAATAGGAAGCTTCTTTAGAACTATGTAGCAGGGGACTTTGGGAAAGTGTATTTTGGAGACAACGAGCCTTGCAGTATTGTTGGAAGAGGCGATGTGATTCAGATGAAGGGCTCTAAGTGGTATCCAAAGAATGTTAGACATGTACCGAAACTGAAGAGAAATCTTGTTTCAGTTAGCCACCTTGAAGAAGAAGGCTATGTTTTGATATTTACCGGGGATTCGTGGAAGATCTCCAATGGTACTATGGTAGTTGACTGCGGTAACAAGACAAGAACTCTCTACCTTTTTTCACATGCGAGTGGAACCCTCACAATTGCAGCTGGCAAGGAGAGTACAGATCTATGGCACAACAGGTTGGACATATGAGTGAGAAGGGTATGAAGATTCGACACTCACAAGGAAAGCTATCCGACATCGATTCAGTTGAAGTTGGTGTTTGCGAAGATTGTATCTACGAGACGCAGAAGAGGGTCAGCTTACAGAAGAGTGGAAGACCTCCTAAAGCTCAGAAGTTAGAGCTTGTTTATACAGATGTTTAGAGTCCAGCTAGCGTATCTTCTCTTGGCGGTTTGGCGTACTATGTCACCTTTATTGATGATCACTCGAGGAAGGTTTGAGTATACTTTATGAAGCATAAGTCAGAGGTGTTTAGGATCTTCAAGAAATGAAAAGTCATAGTAGAGAACAAGATAGATCTGAAGGTGAAGTGTCTGAGATCGGACAATGATAGAGAATATGAGCTGGAGGAGTTCAAGAAGTTCTGTGGCATGAACGGGATTCGTTTAGAGAGAACCACTCTAAGGATACAACAATAGAATGTTGTTGCCATGAGGATGAACAAAATATTGGTAGAGCGTGCAAGGAGCATGCGACTATATGCAGGTCTGCATAAGACGTTTTGGGCGGACGCGATGCATACAATGGCTTATTTCATTAATCATAGGCCATTAGTTCTATTGGATTTTAGAATTCTAGAAGAAGTTTGGAGTGGCAAGAAGGTCAATCTCTCTCACTTGAGAGTTTTTGGTTTCGTGGCATATGTTCATATTAGTTACCATGTTAGGGACAAGTTAGAAGCTAAGTCACAGAAGTGTACATTTATTGGATATGATATTGATGAGTTCGGATATCGTTTGTGGGATGATAAGAACAGGAAGATCATCAGGATTAGAGATTTTATATTTAATGAAGAGGTGTTGTACAAGGACATGGACAATGCCAAGGATAGCTAAAGTAGTGGGAGCAGCACTAAGGATGCAGGTGAATCCGAGTATATGGATTTGGAGGAACTTCCAAATGCAGGAGACAATGTCAGTTCTGACCAAAGAACATAGGAGACTCCAAGTGTAGAGACTACTACTCAGGGCGAGGTGCTTAGGAGGTCATCGAGAGTACCCAAACCAAATCCCAGATATCTTTTGCCACTAGATTATTTACTTTTGATAGACGGAGGTGATTCGGAGTGTTATGAGGAGGCAATACAAGTTGGTGAATCTTAGCAGTAGGAGCAAGCGATGCAAGAAGAGATGGATTCTCTCCACTCAAATAAGACATAAGAGTTAACCCAGCTACCTACACAGAAGAAAGCATTATATAACAAGTGGGTCTACTATGTTAAGGAGGAGAGTGATGGAAGCAAGAGGTACAAGGCCAGATTAGTTGTGAAATGATTTTAATAGCGGGAAGGAGTGGATTATATGGAGATATTTTCCCTATCGTGAAGCTTGTAACCATCAGAGTGGTGTTAAGCTTAGTAGCTACTGAAAATCTCTACCTTGAGCAATTAGATGTGAAGACTGCCTTTCTTCATATTGTCTTGGATGAAAAAGTATACGTGAAGCAACCCGTTGGTTTTATAGAAGAAGGAAAGGAAGAGATGGTTTGTAGGCTTAAGAAGAGGTTGTACAGTTTGAAACAGGCTCTGAGACAGTGGTAGAAGAAGTTTGATAACTTCATGCAGAGCAATGGCTATGGAAGATTCAATTCAGATCATTGTTGCTACTTCAAGAAGTTTGAGTCCAGCTATATCGTGTTATTATTGTATGTAGATGACATGTTAGTTGCTGGACCGTGTTTAGAGGAGATAAACAAATTGAAGAAGCAGTTGGCATAGGAGTTTGCTATGAAGGATTTGGGTGCAGCGAAACAAATTTTTAGGATGTGAATCAGTAGGGATATGGCTGAAGGGACACTAAAGTTAAGTCAGGCTGAATACATTAAGAAAGCACTTCAGAGGTTCAACATGCAGAATGAGAAGGCTGTTGGCACGCCCCTTGGAAGTCAATTTAGGTTATCTAAGGAGCAATCGTTCAAGACAGATACAGAGAATGAGCACATGAGTAGAGTACCATATTTATCAGCCATTGATAGTCTTATGTATGTGATGGTTTGCAAGAGGCCATATATTGCCTATACAGTGGGAGTTGTGAGCAGGTTTATAAACAATCCAGGGAAGCAACATTAGGAGGCCGTGAAGTGAATATTATGATACTTGAGAAAGACTACGGATATTCCACTGTGTTTCAGGAGGAAGAAATTGATAGTCAGGGATACGTGGATGCAAATTTTTCCGGTGATCGTGATACGAGGTGAAGTACAACAGAGTATATGTATACTTTAGCATCGATTGTAGTGAGCTGGGTCTTATATTTGCAGAAGATAGTAACATTTTCCACAACTGAGGCAGAGTATGTCGCAGTGACTGAAGCTAGCAAGGAGATGATTTGGTTGACCAGGTGCCTGGAAGAGTTGGGTCTGAAGTAGGGGAACTATGTTCTTTATTATGATAGTTAGAGTGTTATACACCTTTTTAAGAATCCAGTATATCATGCCAGAACGAAGCACATCGATGTACGTTACCACTTCATATGCTCGCTGATAGAGGATGACAAGTTACAATTGGAGAAGATTTTAGGGAGCTAAAATCCTACAGATATGTTAACTAAAGCTGTGACCATCGAGAAACTAGAGTTGTGCACAACTTTAGTTGGCCTTCACGCGTAGAAGATGAGGGCGGTGCTACACTAGGAGGAGGTGGGATCACCGAGATTGATTGTAGAAAGAAATTTTGTAGGGAGTAGAAGATGCTTGCAAAGATGGCTATAGTTCAGGAGAGCTCGTTGATTGCGGTTTCGTCTCCAAGTTAGAGTTGTTATTTTTTTGGTGTGTGTGTAGACCGAAACCTGAGAACAAATCAATGTGCAAGAAAATTTCTCGATCAGTAGACCGAAGGGAAGCAACCAGTCGATGATTCGACTGCAAGAAACGAACCCAGGAAAAATGCTCTGGTCGGTCAATTGGTTGAAGCCCACCAGTCGACCGATAACATGTACGAAGTAACACTGTAAAAACATTATTCTGGTTAGTCGACCGATGCAAGAGCATCAATCAACCGATAGCGGTATTTTAGGTTTTCTGATTCGGGTTGGATGCCTTTTTGAGTTGTAAAT
>BQKN01061750.1:139201-157516 GCA_022839385.1 Asparagus kiusianus
TATATATATATATATATATATATATATATAACCTTAAACGTTTTTAGGGTTAATTGTACATGAAAAAAGAGGGTTTGGAGAGCACTTTGAGATCAGAGATCTTAGAGAGAGGGTAGCCTATTGTGAGCATTGTAATCTTCTTCAATAATCAAAGAATTTTTGTTGTGGCTCCCGAGGACGTAGGAACGTTTGCCGAACCTCGTTAAATCTGCTTTGTTTATTCTTTCCTACAAGTTTTTGTATTTGCTGTGATTTGTTGCTTTTTATACTTTCGACACAAGATTCGGAAGGTCACAGGTTGTCTTGTGTTCAATCCCAACACTTTGTACATGTTTATTCTTAAAATATATTATCTCACAAACTAATCAGTAGAATATGAGAGTTTTTTTATTAATCAAAGAAGAGATATTTCAAAAACATCAGTTACCAAGCAAATAATTCAGTTACCACGCAAACAATTCTAACACGACAAAGAGGAAGATATGAAGGAGGTTGCCGTATCATATTTTGAGAAAAAATTCTTCTCTAATGACATGCAAAATTTTGATGAGATGCTAGGTACAATTGACAACAGAGTTTTACCAGTGATGAATGAAAGCTTATCAAAAACCTTTACTGGAAGTAACGTTGAAGAAGTGAGTAGCAAGATGAACTTGACAATGGATATTGATGAGGACAAGAAATGACAATTTCCATATTTGATTAGTTGACTTTCTCTTATTTTTGAAATTTGAAATTTGAATTTTGAATTTTAAATTTTAAATTTTGAATTTTAGTTGAGTGATTTGAGAGATTGTTGTTGTGTTTCTATTTTTTATTGCACGTCATGTACACGTAGTTTTTTTATAATTAAGGTTGTATGAGACTATTGAAAGGTAATGAATTATTGAATGAAGAAATATTTGTTAGCTAAATTTAGGTCTGAAGCCTTGGGTGTGAAACCCTAGGCCTCGGGTGTGAAACCCTAGGCCAAATTGTTCTCCTCTGCCACAAACAACCGAAAAACCTTCTTTCTCCTCATACACAGCTGCCAAATTTCTTCTCTCCCCACGTCAACAATTTCCAAACCCAGCTCCCAACTCCTCTTCATCCCTCTCAACTAGCCACCGCTCCTACTCCGAGCAGCCCTCGAAATCCCTACTCTCCACTCCCAAGCATCCTAACGTCGTCGCCGACTTCATCCCGACACCTATCACCAGTCTCGACCTGATAGGCCACCCACGTCCTTACCGCTTTCATCATCTACCATCTTGACGTTGTTGATCGCGTTACTGTTCAGTTCGATGCCACCACCATCATCATCTTCTAGCTTAACGCCATCGCCTGCACCGTCATCTAGCCAACACCATTGTCCTCATCGTCGCCCTCGTTGTCATCAGTTCATACACCATGGTCATCACTCAGTCGACGTCGTTTATCTTCGCCAGTTCACCTATCGACCCGTCGACCCATTGCCACTTGATAGCCTAGTTCGACATCATCGCACACGTCGTCATCCAGTTCGCCCATGCCCGCCTTATTTTTCAACACTGTTGCCGTCTTCATCATCGGATCTCCGCCTCGTTATCTTCGTTCAGTTCACCGTTGTCGTCGTACTACCTCCAGATGTCTCTCACGTCGAGTCTGTTCAGACCGATGAAGGTTTCATTTTCTTTCATCCTTTATTTTTCTGTTAGTTTCATTTTGTTAGTAAATTGCATGAGTATACCATCTCTAAACTCTTATCTTATATCCACTGCTGAGATTATACTTGTGAGTAGAGAGGAACTGAACATGTGACTATTGTAGATCTGATATTAATTTTAGAACTTGCAAAATGATAATGAAATAGAGGTTAAATTGTTTGAGATTGGATTTTTTCATGATTATTGATGCAAATCTTATTAAAATCCATCTGTCACATTAATCGTTTTGAATTTTAATTTCCTGCCAAAGATCATCATTTTTGACGAAACGGTGCGTTATTCGATTTAGATTGCTAATTCTGATAGGCCCCCTGCCCCGTTTCGCATCATTTTGGTATCAAAGCGTAGTTCTAGGTTCCGTCCTCTTGATCTATGTCCCCGATCACCTCTCCTGATGGTAATTAACTACATAACCTGATTTGGAAGCCGGAACTTCTTCACAATGATCACCTTGAGATCTAACTCGCCACACAATGATCTCCTCAAGATAAAGCTCACCATACAATACAAAATGAATGAAGGGTCTTTCTTACAACAATCCTATAGCAAGCATAAGGAGAGAAACAATTGAAGCTCAGGGATTTGTGGGTTGTGAAAGTGAAAACCAAAAACAATCGCAACAATTAAGAACTTGAGTAAGAGTGAAAGTGTAGGCTTAGAAGTTCTCAAGAAACAAAAACACTTGTTTTTCTTTGCTTGCTTAGTTACTGAACATATGAGGGTTGTGGGATATATATAGGAGCTCAAAACAACAACCCAAATCAAACACAAAACAACATATCCCGAGAAATCAGCAAAATCTGGAAATAGCTGTTACAGTATCGTCGGTCGTCTGATGCATTGTTTAGTCGACTGATGAGCTGATCGTTGGTTGATTCTAGAAAACTATCAGTCGACTAATACAAACCATCGGTCAACTAAAAACACTATTCAGTCGACTGATGGAGATCGGTCAATTAAACAGAAACTTTTCAGCAATTGTAGAGTAGTTTATCACTCGACTGATGCATAGTATTGATCGACTGAAAACACTATTTAGTCGACTAATGAAGATCGATCAACTGAGCAGAAACCTTTTAGTAATTACAGAACAGTTTTTCGGTCGACTGATGAACAGTGTCGGTCGAGCGAAAAACGTGCACAACCCAGTTTTGAACAGAAAAACTAATTTTCAAAGGTATTTTAAAAATAGTAAATAAATTTCAAAAATTATAAAACTTGAGAAAATGATTATTCTGATGAAAATAAACATGTTAGAAAAATAATTTCTTAAATATCATTTTCTAATTGCAAAAATTCATCATTTTGCAAAACGGTCAAAAATATAGTTTTAGAAGTGTGTGTATTTAGTCCCCAAATGCTTCAAAAGTAATCTAATTTATTTCTTGCCTACATTATGATCTAGAGAGAAAATAAAAATGCAAATATCATTCACAAATGTATACAAATCTTGAGACCTGATATTTGCTAATTTGTTGATGAAGCTCTTCTTATATATATCATACTTGAAAGTTCTTCTTCATCAACTTGCCTCAACCACCATGAATATGATCTATGAAGCTTAAATCCATCCATCCTCCTATTATGGTACTATATTGTTTGATAAAATACAAACTATATAATATCACTTGACAAGCAATTAGCACCAATAATAGGGTTTCTAAAGCATCATCAAAACACGAGACCTAACAAACCAGTCCCGATTAGGACACATATGATAGGAACAATCTGAATTCAAAATTTAATTATTCATGCTCCTGTTCATATGATCTGTAGCCAACAAAATCACATCTACAACAATATCAACTTCAGCAGAGTCCTTCTTTAATTTTTCTTCATACTCGTCTTGTTTATTTTTGTTCTTTAATCTGTAACAATCGGTCTTGATGTGACCTTTATTCTTACAATAACTACAGGTTAGATTCTTGTGTTTCAACTTATACCTGTTACCTCCAAAGCCCTTTTCTTCCGATCTTCCTCGAACAAATAAGCCATCAGCTTTATCACCACTTTTACTTGTGGTTAATTCTTTGTCAATCTTCTCCTTATTCAATAAGTTCTCTTTGACATCCTTGATACCAATAGAATCTCGACCGTAAATCATAGTATCCCTGAAGTGCTTGTAGGAAGGCAGCAAAGAACACAATAATAATAGGGCTTGATCTTCATCATTAATCTTAATATCAATCTTACACAACTCTGTAATCATAGAATTAAATTCACCAATATTAGATTTGATGGGTGTTCCTTCCGACATCCGAAGTGTGAACAAACGCTGCTTCAAGAGGAGGCGATTAGTGAGCAATTTCATCAAATACAAATCCTCCAATTTAGACCATAAATCAGCGGGTATTTTCTTTGTGAGAACTTCTTGTAAAACTTTATTTCTCAAACATAACTGGATTGCTATAAGAGCTCTATCATCCAACTCGTTCCAATCTTCCTCTGTTATAGTAGCCAGTTTCTTTAACTTCCCGAACAAAGCCTTCTTCAATCCACTCTATGTCAACATGACGATCATCCTAACTTGCCAAAGGCTGGAACTAATGCTGCCGTCAAACTTCTAGATATCCTACTTTGTAGTAGTTCTCATCATCTTCTCATCCGATCGATAGCTGAGGGCTCTGATACAAATTTGTTATGATAAACTCCCCAGGATAAGCTAATATCAATCACACGAGAGCACGAAAAATATCAAGAACACACGAACACAAAGATATGCGTGGTTCGGCTTGTAGCCTATGTCCATGGGCGAAGGAGGAGAAATCTTTACTAAATTATAAGGAATGCAAAGTGGAATCTCTCAATCACTCAATCCTAAATAACACTCCAAAGGCCTAATACAACTCTCAACTAAAGGAAAAAGGAGAAGAATATCAAATAGGCTTCACAAATAAACTATCTCTTCTTGATTGGTGCTCTAAAGATTAATGATTCTAATTAGCTTGAAAGACTGTTCTTATATAGCATTGAAGATCTCAACTCCTTGTTGTCTAAGGAATAAGAGTTCTAATAGGAAAAGAAGTCCACATATCCTAAAACCCAATAAGAGTCTAAGTAGAAATAAACCTCCAATATGATTGGTTGTGCAAAGTCTAATGTATGTAGAACTTTTGATCAAAACAAACCAACCTAAAAGAAACTCCCAAAGCAATATGGATTTGAGCATTTGAGGCAACCTATAACAAATCCATATTCCACTTTTTATTTGAATGTTAAAAAAACATCAAGGCAAGGAAATAAATAGGCTTGGGTTATGCTATAAGCAACGTGAGAGGAAATAATGCTAAGTGGTAGTTTGTTGATCTAGCTGAGAAGGTGGATAATCATGCGGTGGAAATTTTCTTAATGATTCTTTGGAGGTTATGGCATAATAGAAATCAAGTGAGGATGGAGAAGGAGTTAGCTATAACAAGAAGTTTATGGCTCTCATGGGCAACATTACTTTTTGAGTATTGGCTTGCTTAGGAGATCAAACTTCTAGAAAATACTTAAGATTGGTGCATCTTCGAGAAGTTTGGAGGGAAACTCGATATATGTCGATGGTGCTTGGCTAAAGGATGCAAAGAAGGGGGGGGGGGCATGGTAATAGTTTTCTTTTTGTCAATGAAAAATTCTATTCATTTCGCAATATGTGAATCTGTAAAGTACATCAAAACACCAGATTTACCCTGGTGATCACATTTTAAGAAAATTACATTCTCTCAAGTATTCATTTCATATGTATAAGTATATTTTCATTCAAAACTTTGGTGTTTATTACTCTGAATAGTGACTCTGGCTCTGTGAATTTTTCTTGAAAAATTCGCAAGTTTCTCTCCTGTCAAATCCGATAAATTGTAGCTAAGAGACCTATTCTCTTCAAATTTTCCCTAAACCCTACTCCTTTGAGATTGAAGGAGTACTAGTTTATTACCTATTTCCAGTCACATGATCTCCAAGTGTATCCCATCCAATTCATTGCTTCATTCCAGATGTTTGTTGAAAATTGGCAATCAAAGAAGAGGTGCTTACAAGTTTCCATTTGTTGATTAGGATATAAGATACATTTATTTGAGTCCAAAATCCCCATACGGCAGAGTCGGTCTTGAGTTAAAAGTCTGGAATAACAAACTAACCAAAGAACAAATGAGTGCTTTGGATAATGTAGACCATTCCAAACTGAATTAGACCAGTGACCTGAAGTGTTTGATAGGGTTAGGACATTGTAAACAGATGACAACTTATTTTTTTTCCATCTGTGCAGCATGCACCAAAAATGCTTTGCAGTTTTCAATTTTGCCAAACTTTTCCAACATCAAGTCCCTAACTTTAATGAGTTGTTTCCACATCAATGAATCATTCACTCTAATCTGAACCTGTCAAATATCTAAACCTTACAAATAATTTTCATGAATCAATTTGATCCAAAGAAAGTCTTTTTTAAGATGAATTAATCTTAGAAGCTTGACTGCAGCCGCGTAGTTCTAATTTTTTGCTAAAAAGATTCCCAGACCCCCAGCCTTCATGCTTTGACATACAGTCTTCCATGATACAAGGTGGATTTTCTACCCGCAGAGGAAATCAGAGCATAGCCTATCTATTTTCTCAAGAACTTTAATTGGCAAAATGTAATTACTAGTCCAGAATGTTTGAATTCCCAGAATAACCGATTTTATCAATTGAAGCCTCCCTGCATAGGACAAACACCTCTTATATTGCCAGGCTTGGAATTGACCAGAGATTTTACTAATTAGTGAAGAACATTCCAAGTAAGTAAGTCTCTTAGAAATCAGTGGCATACCCAAATAAAGCATAGGCAATTCCCCTTCTGAGAAGTTAAGATAGCTACATATCTGATTTTTTAAGCTGTCATCAATCCCACTCAAAAAAACTGAACACTTGTTAGGATTAGCTTCCAGCCCAGAAACCTGGCTGAACTCTTGAAGGCATATTTTAGCCTAGAAATTGAATTCATATCAGCCTTGCAGAACAGCAATAAGTCGTCAGCAAATAACAAGTGAGTAATGTTCTTCCTAGAGCATTTTGGATGGAATTTGTACATCCTATCATCCTTAAGAGTACACGGTTTCCTTGATAGATACTCCATGCTAATCACAAATAAGTAGGGGGATAGGGGACCCCTTGCCTTAACCCTCTAGCTCTATGAAAATACCCATGCAGAGCTCCATTAAGAAAAAAAGAGAATTTGGGAGTAGTGATACATTCCAAAATCCAGCATATCATAGCATTTGGGAAGCCCAACCCTATTAACATAGCTCTGATAAAGTCCCAGCTTATTGTGTCAAAAGCCTTTCTCAAGTCAATGTTAAGAATGGGTCTTGGAGAATTATTCTTCCTACCATAATGCTTGATGAGATCATGAGCCATAAGAATGTTACTTGAAATGAGCCTTCCCTTAACAAATGCACGTTATGCATCATTGATCAAATAGACCATAACTTTTTGAATTCTTCTTGCTATTATTTTCGTGATGATATTGTAAACAACATTACAGCATGAAATGGGTCTAAAATCTGCTGGAGAGCTAGGATTGAGGATTTAGGCACTAGAATAACTGATGTGGTGTTATATGTACCAAGAAGTTTACCTGAGCAGAAAAATTCCGCAATTGCTAGGTAGAGATCGATGATATTTCAAGCCTCCTTAAAGAGCGATGTATTGAATCCATCAGGCTTAGGAGCCTTTCCCCTGGACATAGAGAAAACAACATGTTTAATCTCCTCTCTAGTAATAGGGCATCTCAGGTCATTGCATTGACTAATTGTGAGGATTGGACCATTAGAAATCACGTTAGGATCAGGAGCCAAAATGGAACTTTGAGAACCAAGAAGCTTCTTATAATATTCAGTAAATTCAGAAATGATTCCAGGCATATCAGTTATCCTAGTTCCATTCTCAGAATAAATGAATAGCACTCTGTTTTGATCTCTTTTTACCTTCATGATGGAGTGAAAGAATTGAGTACCCTTATCACCATGTAGCCCCCAATTAATATTGGCTTTTTGCCTATAGAAAGAGCATTCACACTCCACCAGTTTGGAATATTTCATGACGCGTTCCTTCTCCTTTGAAATTAGTGCTGAATCAAAGAGGTTATTATTCAGTTGTGTTTGAATGTCACACAGTTCAGCTTTGGCTCTTGAAACTTGTTCACTGATATTCATAAAATGTTTCTTATTCAACTCCTTGAAAGCAGGTTTAAGTTTCTTGAGCTTATAGTGAAATATGTACATATTGTATCCAGTGATGTCTTGATCCCAAACAAATTTCACCATAGATATAAAATCAGGATGCTTTGCCCATATTCTAAAGAACTTGAATGGCCTTTTACCCTCAAAATTCTCATCCCCTACTGTTAGTAGTGCTGGTGAATGATCAGAACATGATAGCATCAAGAATTCCACTTGACTGGAAGTATATTGTTGAATCCAATCCTCATTCACCAATACACTATCTAGCCTGCACCAAACTCTTGAATCTGCTTCCTTATTGTTATTCCAAGTGCGAAAACACCATGTAGACTTAATATGCATTAATTAGCTTGAGTTTATAAAATTCTGCAAGTCTTCAGTGTTAGAATCTGCAACTAGTGCACCTCCAATCTTTTCTTCATTGTTGATAATAGCATTGAAATCTCCTCCTACCAGCCATGGGCAATTAACATTTCTTTTGAATGCCAGGAGCTCTTCCCATAGAATTTTCCTACTCTCATTTTTATTAAGAGCATAGATAATTATTATCAAACATGTCAATCTTCCATCTCTAGACTTCACTTTACAAGTCATGTATTTCTTAGAAGATACCAATTCCTTAATAGTGAGAATATCATTATCCCATAGTATCCAAATTCTCCCATTGCTTTTTTCATTTACATTGGAAATCCACATCCAAACTTTTATAATTTTCTTGGCTATGGACTGCATTTTTTTCTCCAGTAACTTTTGTTTCTATTAGAGCTAAAAAAGAAAGTTCGTACTCCTGTATAAAATGCTTAACTACCATGTGTTTAGAGGATTTATTAAATCCTCTAATGTTCCAAATTTCCATGTGCATTATAGAGAAATTCCACCTCTATCAACACTAGAGGGGTCCAAGTAAAAAACTTGATGATCCAATATAAAATATTGTGAAGCTTGAATTGAACGTCTAGGATCATTTGCATATCTCCTAGCTGCACTAGTTTTAGTAGCACTTGTAAAAACCAGTAGTATTAATTTCTGAAGAAAACCTGAAGGAGCCTAGAACATTTCCTTGTCTATGCACATTCTGTGTATGTTTTCTAGAGACATGCACACTAAATCCAGTGCTTTGTGTCCCAGTGCTTTGTGAATTTCTATGTGAATCAAGATTGAGGAAAGGAAGTTTTCGAATCACTGACTTAGGCCCATTGTCGAATCCTACTCAGCGGAATATGGAGGTACTTATGGCAGAATGGGCCGATCTGGTCTTTCACAATAAAGTGATAGATGAAACTGCTATGAAATGACTTATTAGTAGATTAATAGATCATTTCAGCCCCCAAATCATTTTGCCCAGAACTATTTCCTTCCTTTTGAGTATAATTTTCAACAATTGGCTTTGGTACAACTATATCACCACCAGTATCTCCAATCTCAACATTTTCCTGCTGCATGTCTTTTTTTTCCAGAATCCACAGTAGGGTTTTTGCTTCCAGGAACTTGCCGAGCATTAGTTTGATTATCTTGTGCAACTCTTACAGGATGCATAATAATTGGAACCCATTTCTTTTTAGTAGCTTGTCTCCTACATCTCTTAGTTTTATGCCCTACTATGTTGCACAGTGAGCACCAACTTGGTTTGAGTTCATATAACACTTTCTGATTATAGCTCCTCCCACCAGGCCCTTGAATAGCTATTTGATTAGGTAGGGGCTCTTTCAAAGGAAGATCAACTTCCAACAATACTCTAACATAACTCAACCTTCGTCTTGTGGCTGTGAGCTTATTGGTAGTAATTGGATGACCAATTAGACTTGGAACTTTGCTAATGCCAATAAAACTCCACAAATTTAGCCTTAAGTTAGGAAACTGTACCCACATAGAGTACCTATAGTCTTGGATTTTCTCCATGTCCGTGTCAATAGTCCATGGCTTAAGAATCAATAACCTAGAACCAAGAAACTAGGGACCAGCCTCTACTACTCCCCTCATTTGTTGCTCAGTTTGAAAATCAAATAGAAAGACACCTTGTTTGATTAAAGAGACTTTCGGGATTGAGATTGCACCCCAAAGTTTGGTAACATAAGATTCCATAGCCTTGAACTTAACATTAATACCAATAACATGACCAATTAAAGCTTTTTTTCTAGAGATATTCTCCTTCTTTCCACTCCTCCGCAGAGAATGTAGCAGTATTGGTTTGTGAATGAGGCATAAAATTTAATATCAAACCTTTACCAGATTTACTGTTATTAGCAAAGAGGCTCACAAAAGATTTTATATGTTCTTGCTTATTATTTCCCAGATTCATATCATTTCCATTAGTAGCATTAACTGATTCTTGATTGATGCCTTCATTAGTAGGAAAATTGTCAGTATTCAAATTACAATGAGACAACAACACATCAAAATCAGATTCTTTTACAGCAGAATCCAATGGAACAGTAATCTCATCTCGAATCGAAGCAATCAAAGAATCAGGTTTAAAATTATTCTTAGATTTAGCAGAAAGATGTTGAATCATAGAAAGATCGGATACAATCTCCATCTCAAGTTCATCAGCTTAGGAAATAGAGCTTACGATGCCAGAGATCGATGACTTACCAAGATGGCGCGATTGAACTACGATCAACTCTAGCGAACTCTAGGAATGAAGAGGATCCATTAGGAAATCATTAGAACTAAGAATTTCCTTCATCAATTTCTTCTTCTTTTCTCCTCTAGGACCCGTTGACCCCATTACATCGAGAATCAAATCTTCATCTTCTTCCACAAATCTTACATCAGATTGATCCTCATAAGAATGTATAATTGAATTTGAAGCTCTTAATCCTATATTAAATATTTTTTTCCATTTTTTTTCTTCTTTTTTGCCATTCAGATCTTGGTGGGAGAGCACGTTAGCAGGAGAAAATTTGCCCGTTAAACTGCGCCATCAGACAAACCTGTCTCTTCTATCCCGAAAAATCTTCATTCCATGGTAATAGTTATATCCAGCGAATACAAGGCATATGTAGGGTTGAAAGCAATTCCTATCAGAAGGATCAAATCATCTGCTGTATAGAAGCAATGGCCATTTACAAGGTATTAAAAATTGCTCAAAATCTTAGCATTTGCAGTGACGCTTTGAACGTGATTGGAGAGTTTTGCAATTTGAAGGAGTCACTAGTTAGCTTTGGAGGATTTGTCGATGGGTCAAACAGATGGAGATCGGAGTTTCCCAGCCATATCATATAATTATATTAAGAGAGACAAAAATTTTGTAGCCCATCAGCTTGCTAATATTGCATTGGACCTTGCTTATTGTAATTTAGCGGCCGGAGATTTCCTAGAGGGGATCGCTTCTATTATTACCCATTGATTTTAATGAAGGTCATTACAAAAAAGGAATTAACCATGACCTTGGTTAGTACTGATTAGATCAATTTTGAATGTAACCATCACCTGACTAATTATATTGCCAAGACTTAATTGGATATCATTCATCATTATATATACTTATCCATTAATTGGATGTTCATACCTATATTTTAATTACTTGGATTACTAGTCATATACTTTAATATTAACTGAATGTTAATCATTTCAAATGCTTTTTCGTCAATTAAAATAATGGGATTTAGTGACGTGGCATAAAAAATATTGATCATTTGACATGATAGATATCTTCAGTTGTAATATTTTGATCACTACAGAAATAAAAATTAATGACATATTGCGAACTTGTATTGAACAATTGACTTGCATTTGACATTTTATTCTTGAAATTTAATATTAACTTGTGACATATTGAATAAGTTGTATTGCTCAAAAAGATTGAAACTATACAACTTAAATTGACAGAAAGTACATTGATAGTAATCTAATCAGTATTTAATTATATGAACGGTCATCGAACTGATCAAAATATTGATAAAACCGTCTAATTAGAAGATAAATACAATGACAATCTATCCAATTAACCCAGTAATTTTTAGAGGGACCACTCTTATAACACACCAATCAATGAGGCCCCATATTTTGACTGTACAACGCTCACGTGAAGTAATGGCCGAAATAAGTCATTTTCATGCGGGCCAACCTCTCTAGAACGGAGTAGACTAATCAAAAACAAATACATACGAGTGCATGAACAGGCACGTCTTCTTCCTCTTCTTTGGCTGTATCTATTAGATATTATGCCTTAGTATCTCAAAGAATCCCATAGAAATGTCCTCCTTTGGTGCAAATAGAGCATATCGCGAACAGAGGATATCCCCTTGCCCTTGCATCAGTTTAGGTCAATTTCACAAAACCACCTCAATTTTGGGGACTTTTTGCACAAGACCTTATCACCTTTGTGAATTAATATACTTTGGTTAGTTTTACAAAACCACGTACCCTAAGGAAGCTAAAGTATAAGACAATTATCTTTCAAAGAAGGCTAGCTAATTAGAACTTAAATACCTTATAGTTTCATCTACCTTGCACTTATATATCCACACTTGTTTTTGGCGATACTTAATTATGTACCTCAAAGTTTCTACTAGTTGCACTTAATATCTTATATTATGCAAACAAATTAATATTATTTCGAACTTTTCCATATGACACTCACAAGCTAATTTTAGAAACTTTTAGCTCTTAATATTTGTTGAATTTACTGTCAAGAATATCATAGTTCTATTTTAAATATACCCCAATTACATTCACAAAAAGAACTATGGTGGGTTTAACAGTAAACTCAACAAATATTAAGGGTTAAAAAGTTATAAAATTAGTTAGCTTATGAGCATCACATGGAGAATTTAGGGGGAAATTCTCAAATTTGTATAACATGAAGTACTAAATCGCAATTTTAGAAAACTCCATTATATACAATTGCCGCCAAAAGCTGTAGGATCTGAAATAGATATACTAGAACACTAGAGGGGGGGTGAATAGTGTTCTTTTAAAATTATTGCAAAGTAGATAATAAATTGCAAAGAAAAATGACAATCTCAGAAATTTGCAAACACAAACACAAGGATTTTATACTGGTTCCACCAAACCGGTGTACATCCAGTCCCCAAGCAAATCCCACTTGAGAGTTTTCACTATGATTTTGAATAAACTTACAAAATCAAACGCAAACCTGACCAATTTGCAAGTCCCTGCAAATTGCAACACCAATTGACAAACACCTTGCCAATTTGAACACCAATCTCTAAGCCAAGAGATTAACCCTCTCACAACCGAGAGAGAACTTTGTTGAAGTAATAACACAATGATCCTATAAGCCTTGAATGTGTAATGAAGTGCAGCAGTGGCTTAGGATTCTTTTAATCTCTGTAAAATTACCTAATTGATTTGTATTTGATGAAAGTATATAGGCAAATTCAGAAACTCTTCTTTTTCAGAAAATCAGAATGTTTTTCACTTGAAAAATTGCTCAAAAATCAAAGCTTATAGGTATGTAAGTCTCTGCAATTTTTCTGAACAAATAACCTATTTATAGCCCTTGAAAAGACAAGTTTTTAAACTTTAAAAACGTTTAAAAACGGCTATAAACAGTCAGATATTCAAATATTGAAAAACTGGAAAACTGTCTTTGTAGTCGACTACTGTAGTCATTAGTCGACTATACTGAGTTCAGACAGATTCTGTGTTTTCGGAAAATTCTCTCAGTAGTCGACTATAATGATCATTAGTCGACTATACTGTAATTTGACAGAAACTTGAAAACTGAGATTTTCTTTAGTAGTCGACTACTGTTAACATTAGTCGACTATACTGTAAACAGACAGAAACTTGTATTTGAGTTATATACATGAGTAGTCGACTACTATCCTAATTAGTCGACTATTAAGATCAAATATTTAGAACTAATGAGTTTTTATAATTAAATTTTAACTACTATTCTAATGGTTAACATAGGGGATTTCTATAGTTAACCAACACACTAAGCCTGTGTTAGTGTGTTCTAAAATTGAGTGTGTGTACGTGTGTGTGTGATCAAGGCTTGTACAAATATTCTAAGTAAAGAAAAAAAATCAAATACATTATCTTTTGTTCTTCATTTTCTTCACTTCAAAATGCCTTGATATCCACTTGCACTTGTACATATTCTGATATTGAAATCTGCATATGAAAGTTAGTGCATACACATTGTATAAATTATTATCATCAAAACACTATCATGGAGATATGATATTCAACAAAAGCAAGCGAAAGTATACAAGTGCCATGTATGGAAAACTATAAGGTATTTATAAGTTCTATTTAAACAAAAATTTACCAATCAAAACCCAAAATATACCCCCCACCCCACCCACAAAAAAAAAGAAACCCAAACAAAAAAAAAAGCCTCTTTCCGATCAATAAACCAATACAAAATTATTCCCCCAATATTTCTTTTCCATCTGATCTGCCTTTAGTTTCGCTAATAACAATTTTTCAAAGTTCAGAGAATTTTATGAAACTCCTCAAGTTCAGAAATATGCATACGTATTATAAAATTTACAAAGTTCAGGGAGTTCAATGTATACCTCCCAAAGTCCAGGGGGTTTTGTGAAATTCACCCTATCATTTCCCGCGTCCCTGCGTCTCCACGCTATCTCATGTGAATTGCTACGCTTGTGTGGCCTCTATTTCTCCAGCCTGCTTTCTTTGAAACTGCTGGAGGAGCCCCTGTTTCTTATAGCAACTAGTCTCTTTTCTTCTCTCTCTACTCTATAAATTTTCTCCCTTCTCTCAAAAGTTTTCTCACAATATCAAAAAGAAATAAGTGAAAAAGAAAGCAAGAAAAAGAGAAAATGGCTGGTTTAGTTGAGATTTTGAGCGGGTTCTCTAAGGGCAGCAACAAGCAGCAGAATGCTACTGAGGATTCCAAGTGGGGAAAGATTAATAATCGTAGTGGCGAGGAGAAGGAAAAGATTGTTTCGGGAAAAATTAAGATGAGGAGGAGTTCGAGTACAATCTCTGAGTCTGAGGCCACTATATGCATTCTCCTCATGGATCGCTTTGCACCTAGCTAGTTGATATCATGCTTTGGGCTGAAAATTTTATAAATATGATGCTGTATATGATCAAATGTTTATATTTTGTAGCTGGAATAAATTTTGGAATCCCCTTAATTTGGGATAAGATTCTCAAGTGCATATGTAGTATACATGGTGAATTAAATGAGATGTATTTTTCAGATAACCTAGCTTGGGACTGATTTTCAGACTATTAATTTGATTTTTTTTAATTTTTTTTAATTTCTTTAAATTTTTTTTTTTTTGCTGATTATGTGAGTGATGTATAAGCAATCATTGTTCTCTGATGTAGTAGTAATGGGAGTTTGGATGTGTTTTGACTTGTTGAAGATGTAGGATTCCCAGTCTTTGGAGGCTAGAACTAGAAGACTTGATTATGCAAAAAAAAAAAAAAAATTGTCAATGGAAAATTTTATTCATTCACCAATGTGAAAATTTTATGTACATCAAGAAGAATCTCATTACATTTGAGATAGCAAAGTCAGTGTGCAAGAACACTAAAGGAAAAAAAAACTCCTACATGAACAGGTTTTTACAAAGAGAGTAACCAATCTCTATTTTCATCTAGAATTTGAGAGTTCAGAGTTGCAGTCAATATATCCACCTTTATGTCCTTAACCAAATGTGCCACACTCTTTTGCTTTTGCTAAAAAATTCTGGCATTTCTTTCAGCCCAAATCCTGTAAATTGTTGCTGAGAAAGCCATTCGTTTAATTCCTTACTTAAATCGTTTCCCCCTTAGCCTTGAGCAATACCAATCCAAGGGAAGCCTCCAATCGTAAGTCTTCCAATTGAATTGAAGCCAATTCATAATATTGTTCCACACTTCACTTGAAAAACTACAATCAAAGAACAGGTGGTTACAATTTTCCAAGCCTTCGCTAGAACATAAACTGCATATATACATTTGTATTTATGACTCCTCTCTTCATCAACCTATCTTGTGTAAGCAGTCGGTTTTGAACAGCAAGCCAGCAGATGAATGAGTGTTTAGGGTAGCTCATCCTATCTCATACAGTGACATGCCAAGTGTAGGCAATAAAAATTACATTTAATATCTATCGGAGAGGTTCATAACAAGACTGCTAAAACCTCGCACGAAATAGCAAAAAAGAGGAAAATCGCTAATATCTCTCAAAACGGAAGGAATTTGGCAAAACGTACGGGAGCAAACCGAACCCTTCGGGTAGGTTTGGTTGGCTCCGCCTCATCGAGATAGTTGATTTTCATATATAATTCGTCCAATTCCGACGGTTTAAAAGTTATGACCTATTTTTCGATGAATGTTCTAAAGCTCGCCTAAAGGCTGAGATCGCCTGAAAAGGGTGAAGTCCGCCTGTAAGAAAGTCCATCTGTAAGGCTAGAGTTCGCCTGAACATTGGGGCACACTCGAACTAAGCGAAGCTCGCATGCACAGCTTCGCCTACGAGGTTCGCCCGCATAACCTAGCCTGACGGCCAAGCTCGCCTGTCAACACTCGGAGCTCGCCTACATAGCTCAGCCCTCCTGACAGCTTGAAGGTCGACTGCATGACCCATGCTCACCTAAAGGCTAAAGCTCGCCTGAAAAGGGTGAAGTCCGCTTGTAAGCAAGTTCGTCTGCAAGGCTAGAGCTTGCCTGAACATTGTGGCACGCCCGAACTAAGCGAAGCTCACCTGCATAGCTTCGCCTACGAGGTTCCCCCGCATAACCTCGTCTGAGGGCCAAGCTCGCCTGAAGACCAACCTCGCCTACATAACTCAGCCGCCTGATAGCTTGAAGGTCACCTGCATGACCCAGGCTCACCTGAAGGACAAGCTCGCCTGATAGCATTGAAGCCCGCCTGATAGCTTGAAGGTCACCTGCATGACCCAGGCTCGCCTGAAGGACAAGCTCTCCTGATAGCATTGAAGCTCGCCTACACAGCTCGCCTGCATAGCCTCGTCTGAAGACCTAGCTCGCTTGTATGATCCAGGCTCGCCTGAAGGCCAAGCTCACCTGAAGCACCCAGGCTTGTCTGCATGCCAAAGCCCACCAAGTTCGCCTGCACGAGCAAGCTCGCTTGTAGACCCAAGCTCGCCTAAAAGCTCGCCAGCTCGCCTGACAGCCCAAGCTCGCTTGCAATGTCAAGCTCGCTTACACAGCTAGACCAAGTCAGCCACTTGAGCTTAAAACCTGGGAGTGTGTATACCCACTCCCCATTATCTAAGGGATAGAGTATGGTTCTCCTCACCTCTAATGGTCACATCCCAAGATTTAAGAAATGGAGTTATGGTCCCCCTCAACCAGAATCCCATAATTTGAGGGAGTGGCCATACTTCTCCTCCACTATAAATAGCCAATGATGACTATCAAAAGAGAGGTCTTGAACTCTTGATCAAGACCGAACCTATTTGTCTCCTTGGCAATCAGTTATCTTAAGCTCTAAGAGAACCGAGCCTAGCTCTTTGCAAACTCCTTGGTAATCAGCTTGTTCGTGATCTCGTTTGAATCCTCAGCTGAAGATGACCAAACTTTGAGATCTTGACGTACTTAGGCTCCAAGCAATCAAATAATTGCTCGGACATCGAACTCATCCGATCGAGCTTCTACTGCGTACTGAAGCTCTAACCACAACTTTGATCGGATCGTCCAAAGGAAGCAAAATCGATACGAACACCGATGGAGGTGTCCTACCACTGCCAACGAACCCACATTAAACAAGGAGGGTCATTCCCTTCTCCTCTTTTGTAAAACAATGATAATTAATTTGTAATAAGTCATTCTTATAAATACAAACGACCCTCAAATGAGAAGTTAATTTTTACACCCAATAGAAGATGGCGACCACAGTGGGAGTAACTGTTTCTTCAATCGAAATGGTGGTAGCGTAGTTTTATAAAATTACTACAGGGATAATTGTTGAGTCCCTCGTGATCGAGTTCGATGAGTACTTATCATCATCCTCTTCTGGCGGCAATGCGTCTTGTAAGTACTACAGAGTTTCGCATGTGGCCCAACCCCAAGTGGGTGAGACAACCACGCCGGAGGACTCCGCCTGAACAAGCACAGGGGGTTCTATCTCCTCTAAACCCATCATGGCCGAGCTAAAAGCAAAGGATGCAAGTTCAAGGGCTACTCGATGGGTCGTTGAATGATCCTCGTAGCCCCCCATGCAAGAGGATACGACGGTTCATATCAACACGGACCCCATCTTCGCCATCAACATGAACGCTCTCCTCTCCAGAAGAGCCAAACAATAGCGACGGCAAGCTCTTGCCCACCCAAAGTCACAAGCTCTCGTCTCCGATGACGGCCTAAATTACTATTCAGGCCTGAAGAGATCCAAGCCAAAACGCAAGGTTCCTAATTTTGGTGAACTAAATCGATCAAGCGAGCCCACCTACTCAGGCGGGCTTTGCTCCATTGGCAAAGTTCCTAAAATTGGTAAATTTGGTGTTTTCGGCGAGCCTAGCAGTTCAGGCAAGCCCC
>BQKN01061750.1:172516-210945 GCA_022839385.1 Asparagus kiusianus
GGCGTTGCTGACAAATTGAGGACCGTTGTCGTGTATGATTCGTCTTGGAACACCATGCCTGTAGATGATATGGTGCTTGATGAATGCAATGACGTTGCTCGTTTTAACTTCTCTAAGTGGAACTGCTTCAGCCCATTTGGAGAAGTAATCGGTAATTGCCAGGATGAACCGGTCACCTTTGACTGATGGGGGATTTATAGGGCTAACAATGTCCATTCCCCAAGTCTCGAACGGCCATGACGTAATCGAAGGATGCAGATGCTCCGGAGGTTGGTGCATATAATTCGCATGTACTTGACATGCGTGATACTTTCGGGCGTATGTGATTGCATCACTCATCATGAAAGGCCAAAAATATCCCATTCTTCTGATGCGGTCATAAAGCTTGGGACCAGGTTGGTGCGCGCCACACTCTCCTTCATGCGCCTCCCTAAGGACCTCTTCAGCTTCTTTGGTTGATAAGCAACGTGCTAGCAACCCATCGTACCCCCTGCGGTATAGCGTTCGATTCTCCGTATTATAGTAGAATCTTGGTGCTCTTCGTCTGATTGACTCTCTTTCCTTCACATCTTCTGGCAAGATTCCATGCAAGACGTAATCGATGATGGGGAAACGCCAATCTCGGGGTTCGAATTCAGCCTGAGTTGCGTGCACCTCTTGAACTTCTTCCTCTTTGTCCTCTTCATCGTAGAGTGGCACCAGGAGTTGGTGAGTTCTTACCGTAACAAATTGTTCCGTCCCGGGAGGCTTTGCCAGAGATATGGCTAATGCTGCTAACGCATCTGCGTATGTATTCTGTAACCGCGGAACGTGCTCGATGAAGAATCCTTCAAATGATTCCGCTATTTCCACTGCCATCTTATGATATGGTAGTAAATCCTGACTTCGGACTTCATACTCCCTTTGGACTTGTTTAACTATTAGTTGAGAATCACCGAAAGCTTCGAGATACTCAACCCCCAGCTCCTTAGTGAAATTGAGTCCTATAATCAATGCGTTATACTCTGCTACATTATTCGAGCATGGCTCGGTTAACGAGTAGGCTCGAGGCATCACATGCTTTCCTGGGGAAACTAAAACAACTCCAACTTCGGAGGAGACCTTAGAACATCCAGGAGTACCTGTGACAATAGCTGCTCGGGAAGCGCCATCGAAGTACAAACGCCATACTTGTTGGTGCGAAGTTGCGTTGACTTCGTGGGTTTCATCGGGTAGGTCGTCATATATCTCGGCGGTGTCCGTAGTTGGATTAGCTGCCAGGAGATCACAGATGGCCTGCCCTTTTACTGACTTCTGTTGTTTAAAATATAAGTCATATTGGGACAAGAGTAAGGCCCATTTTGCTAAACGCCAATTCATGGAAGCTGGTTGAGTCATGAATACTCGGACTGGGTTAACTTTAGAGATAACATAGATGGTCTGTCCAACCAAGTAATGCCGCATCTTCTGAATAGCAAACACCAAAGCGAGACATTCTCTCTCGATCATGGGATATCGAGATTCAGCGCCTATCATGGTTCGGCTTAAATAATACACCGCCTGCTCATGACCGTTATCGTCATCTTGTGCAAGCAATGCACTAAATGAGTGGCTCGTCGCCTTGATATAAATCAAGAATGGTTTGCCTGATTTCGGTGCGACGAGTACGGGAGGTTTTGAGAGATATTCTTTAATACTCTCGAATGCCTTTTGACAAGCGTCATCCCACACGAACGACACGCCCTTCCTTGTGAGCTTGGAGAACGGTTGACATTTTCCTGAAAGGTTCGAGATGAACCGACGGATGTAAGCTAACCGTCCTTGCAATCCTCTGAGCTCCTTGAGGTTTCTTAGCGGTTGCAATTCATTAATCGCCTTTACTTTATCAGGATCGATGTGAATACCTTTGGTGGTGACGACGAATCCCAGGAATTTACCACTAGACATTCCGAGGAAAGACTTGGTAGGATTCATCTTCAATTGATGGGCTCGCATCAAGTCGAACATGGTCTTCAAGTCCTTAATGTGATCTTTTTTATCACGACTTTTCACGACCAGATCATCTACGTAGCATTCGACAGTCTTCCGCAGATGCTCCTGAAAAATCTTTGACATGGCTCTTTGATATGTAGCACCTGCATTCTTTAACCCGAAGGGCATGACCGTGTAGCAGAAAACGCCGAGAGGCGTTCTAAATGCGGTATGCTTTTCATCGTCTGGATGCATCTTTATTTGGTTGTATCCAGAGAAACCATCCATGAAAGACATCCTCTCGAATCCGCATGTATTGTCGATAATGACATCCGTGATGGGAAGGGGGAAATCATCTTTTGGGCATGCAGTGTTGAGGTCTCTAAAGTCGATACAAATCCTGATTTTCCCATTCTTCTTAAGAACCGGGATAATATTGGCAAGCCACTCTGGATGTTGCTCTTCCCTAATGAAGCCCGAGTCGACAAGCTTTTTAACTTCGTCTTCGATCGCCTCCATCATTTGCGGACGAAACCGTCTTTGTTGTTGTTTGACAGGTTTGACATCCGGCTTAATGTTGAGACGATGCACTGCTACGTTTGGATCGAGCCCTGGCATGTCTTCATAATTCCAGGCGAACACATCGATGTATTCCCCGATAAGAGAGATTAACTCTTCTTTCTCTTCGGGTAAGAGGCTGTCGCTAATGAATATCGGCTTCGGATTTTCCTCGCTTCCCATATTCACTTGGACTACTTGATCTTCGGTAGGAGGTTCTCTTTGTTCGAACCTATCACCGTACTGCATGCTTAAGTGATGAACCCAAGGATCTTCCCAAGTCGGTATTTGATCGTCTTCTTCTATTGTTGTTGGATCAACCATAACCATGTTTGACATTAGATTTTTAAACATTTCACCAAGACTAGTGTCAGAATCCCAAACCGACGAGTCAGAAGAGTATCCTTTTCTAGCCTTGTTAGCAATTTGATCAATGACTTGCCAGCAACATTCGTCATCGGATGAGGAGACATAACCTAGACCTCTTTTGTGGCGATAATAATCATTGGGTTTTCCTTTTGGTACGTAGGCCATTCGAGGCGGAGCTCGCGGACCTCGACCAAAGCAAAGGTCATCTCCTAGCGTGAAATCATATCCATACCTTTCCATCATATTGCGCGCTTTCGCATCATATCTGAATAAATGAGGAGCAGGTTTATCATCGTCGTCTTCCTCCTCCAAGAAGTGGTCAGGTATCAGAGATTCTCTTCCTCTGCCATAAACGACCTCTTTTCCACCCCCTGTCCCTGCGGGGATGACAAGCGTCGTTCCGCAAGGGTCATGTACCTGCTTTTTCGTCATGCAAAATAATTGAAGAGGCATATACAAATCAGGGTTATCATAAAGCTCTTTAGTGACATTATCAAGACACATCAAGTACTCTAAATCATCGTTTATTGATAGTTCTTCGGCAAGTTGCCAATTACAACTACTTTCCGATGATTCTTCATCGTCAAGATTGATTACAATGGGTGCAATGTCATTTAATACAAAACCACCATCATAATCAAACCCAGCTTCGGTATCAGCTTCATCCCCGCTGTCCATTCCTTGGGTCGATGGTTCAGTATCGGATTCGGCGCCGTATAAAAGGGAATCGATAAAATAGTTCTCCAATCCCTTAAACGGTTGCTTATCCGCGACCACCGTCTTAACTTCATTATTCGTGTCCACATACTTGAGGCATTGATGCAGAGTGGACGGGACTATAAGGTTACCGTGGATCCAAGGTCGACCCAACAGTAAATTATAGGATGTTTCCGCGTCAATCACATAACAAGTAACTTCTGACTTCAAATACCTGATCTGGCATTTGATTCGAATATTCCCCAAGGGTCTGGACCCGCTGGTATTGAATCCATAAATCGTAGTGCCAGTGGAGGCTAGTTTGCTAGTCGGAATCCCGAGATGATGCATCAATCGGAATGGCATGATACTAACAGCGGAACCCGGATCGACTTGGATTCGGTTGACCATGCTGGAGCCAATGTGCCCGGTGAAATACAAAGGCCTATCGTGCTTTGATTTTTTCGTCTGCATGTCTTCTTTGGTGAAAGAGATGCAGGGAAAATGATGCGCCGCGAGATTGCAGTGTTAAACTGACGACTCCGGTTCTTCAGAAGATGGCTTGATTCGAGTCAAGAAAGCTTCAGAGTCGCTCAAGGCCTCTTGTAATGCTTTCCTTGTATCCTTTGAAAGACGCAACAGCTCGTATAGGGTTATCCTAGCCGGGATATTGGCCAACTGCGCCATGATGTCAAAATAGGGCGGAGAGCTTGCATTTCCCGGTTTGTCTCTCCCAATCGGATGATTGAATCGAGACTACCTCGGGTTTTGGGCTTCTTGACGTAAAGGCTCTTTCCTTTTCTCCTTCTGCTGGACTTTCTCCGTAGCTACAGGCGTTGGGGGAGTTGCTGCAATTCCCAGTTCTGCCAATGTCTTGGAAGGAGCGGTTTTGGTGCCCAATTGCTCGGAAGCATCCGGGTACTTGTAGTGATACTCATTCCCACTTCGGGTTGCAAAGGCCTCCTGTTCGTCTTCAGAAAGCGGGAAGGCGGGAATTTCTTCGTCATCTTTTCCTGGAATAGCAGAAGCTCCATAACAAGACTTACCCTTTCCTTTTGATCTTTTCTTGGAAGAGGCTCCAGTCCATTGTTCATCTCTAATCAAATCCGGATGGACCCAAAGAATCTCGCCATTCGGGGCTGTATGTGGTACCAGTCCTTTCTGGCGCTGTTTGTGAGGATCATCGTTCACCGTCTTCACTGCTGCATTTATTACTGGTTCATGTTGGAACCAGTTCAAAGGAACAGACCCGAAGCTAATCGATACTGCATTCGCACCCACTTTCTTCTCCTTGGGTTGCTTTATAGTGATGACCCCGACATCGATTAGGGCTTGGATCTTATCTTTAAGGGCAGTACTTTTAGCGTCTTCTTGATCCTGGACCGGAGGCAACTTGATCTTGTTGTTTTCGATAAGGTATTTAAAAATACCGGGAACTTCGTCCTCTTTGAATGAGTAGACCTTCGGGAACTTCGGCTCCGCGGCTTTTTGCTTTTGGGGTTGTTGTTGCCACCTTGATTGTTGAAGCGCTTTTTGTTGCTGCTATTGCGGCTGTTCTTGCACCTCGAATGTTTGGTTTGCATCCACAGCATTCGCATGTGCTTTTCCCTTACCCTTAGGGACAAAGTTCTGTTGTGGGGCATTATTTGTTATTTGGCCCCTTTCCGCTTTCTTCCTTTTAAGGAATCGCTCGGCTCGCTCTCCTCGCACTTTCAAGTCCTTCCAGGTCTTTGGCGGTGCCATTCCCATGGCTTCGAGGATGTCTAACGACAGATTATTATGACAAGTCTCGAGAATAAAATCTTCGCTGACTGGATCCCTGCAATTCATCGCTTTATTTCGGAATCTCTTCACGAAGTTTTCGACCGTCTCACCATTTTTCTGCTTCTCGTCGAATAGCGTGCCGATCGAAATCTCGGTGTCGTCATCGAAGAAATTCGTCAAAAACATATCTTCCATGTCATCCCAACTGTTGATACTTCCGGGTTTGAGACGGCGGTACCAGTCGAAGGCTGCTCCGCGAAGAGTGCCGACGAATGACCGCACCATAAGAGGTTCATTCCCAGAAATGATTCCTAAATGAGACTTAAAATATATTAAGTGTTGGGTAGAGGAACCCTTTCCATCAAACGGCTTAAAGTTGATTAAATTAAACTTTGCCGGATACGGAATTGATTCCCACTCCCTTGGGTATGGACATGGTATGCCGGACCTCTTCACTTCTTGAGCATTCATCAACGCGTTGATTTTGCTCTCCAAGTCCTTCATCTTCTTGTCTTCACTTGCCTCAGTCTTCGAGTGGCTTCGGGGAGAGGTAACGTGGTCCTCTTTCGCATTATCATCCACGGGACTGCTTCTGTTGCCATTGTTGACAGGAGGGACATTGACATTATCCCCTTCCCGTTCATTCTCATCTTGATTCAGAGTATTGCGATGACTGGGTTCTCCTTGGTGGGCTGTCAATGCCGCGATCTGCTGGTCATGCATCTCTCTCATCCGTTGCATGGCCATCTCCATCTCGAACTTGAAAGTTTCCTTTTGGTTATTCAGGGCATCTTCAAGCATCTTGGTTACTTGCTCGGCGCTGATCATGAATGATTCGTAGGGTTGTCCCACACTAGAAGCTGTGTCATCAGATGCTATAGCCGAGCAAGAATCTGAACCATCATCTGACACCTCCTCTTCTAAAGGAAGTCCTTTTTGCATTCTTTGGTAATTCTTTCGCGTATTGATCCCTGACCGCAATCGAGTCATACACCGGGATACATCAGCAAACTGATCTGGGTTTAAGTGTTGCGTCGATTTCCTTCTGCCGGTCATATTAGCAGACACTTCTAGGTATTCGTCCTCTTGTCGAACGAACTTCTTCCCATGAAAACGCCTTGGCTTGAAAATTCTCTCGAACACCGAGACTCTCTTTGGGGTTTTAGAACAGCAGCATTCTGACAACACCGCCTTGATGATGTTGGCACACGGACAGTGAGACTCCGTGTTTTGGGCGTATCTCATTTGAGACTTTTCCATACCCCCAGCTCCATAGTACAACTCGTCAGTTTGATAACTGGAGCAACTCATAGAGTGTTGGCATGACTTCCCAGGTATAACACCATCATCATCAGACGAATGTGCTTCTCTCTGGGGATGCGACGCTTTATTAGCGTTTTCAAAAGTCGCGCGTTCAAGTTTACGCTTCTGCGAGCGTGAAAACTTAACGGGCTCTTGCACTTCGACCCGCAACCCAATGCGGTCGGTAACAGGGGCTTTCCCTCTATTATCTTTCTTTGGGGGATTGATACGACCCCCAGTCTGATTTGTCATTTGGGGACCTTTCAATGGTCCCAATCGCTCCTTGACAGGTGCTTTACCTCGGTTCTCCGGTAAAGGACCGAGGCGATCTTTCAAAGGAACCCTGGATCTTGAAGGGCCCACGTTCTTACCTAACTCTGTAGGAGGTGCTGGAACGGGATCTGGATTTGAAGAAGTTTGGGTGCTAACTCCACCCATTTTCGTCTTAGGTGCCGGGTTTGACTTTGGCACCCAGATCTGCTTGTGTTTTGACGGCTTCTTGACCGTCTCCTCTTTCTGCATCTCTTCCGCTTTCTGCAAAAGGACTCGGGTATGCGCAAGCAAGGCGCGGCGTTTCTTGATTCGTTCCTCGAGCGTGGAGCGGTTCTTCTTGACGCGGATCCATTCATTTGCCTCCGCATTAGAAGAGGAGTTAGTTGTCCGGCGTTGTTGCTCTTGGCGTTGCCTGGCTTTTAGATCCTCATTGTAGCGGATCCCGTCCATCGATTCTGCGGCCTTGGCCAGTTGTCGCGCAAGGCGTTGACGCCGTCTTTGACGTGCCCTCTTCGACGAAGTTGGAGCACCTTCAGCAGCTACCTTCTTGGTGGAGGGGAGATCTGCGACCTCAACCCCTTTGAATGCCGCAGGGACGCCGTGGGGCACGGGTGCAGCAGTGGCGTCGGGATCTTGGGTCTTCAAGTTGGAAGTCCCGTGAGCATTTCCGGAAGATGAAGTCTTCCTGCGCCTGTTTGGAGAGGCGGATCTGGAGGAGGAGGAAGAGAGGTACTCTTCAAACTTTTGTTGATCGAACTCGTATTCGATCTCCTCGTTCACCCGGATCTTGAATGCCGGTTGCGTCACGACAGCCTCGGCAGCGAGGCTGTTGGCTCCCACTGTGGTCACCAGCTTGTTTTCGTCAAAAGTTGCCTTCATCAATGATTTCATTAAAACTTCAAGCGTTACAAATGAATTCAAATAACAAAAATAAAAATTACAACTTTCTTGAAAATAAACACAAGATCCGTTTATCGTCTCTTGCTTGCGTGGGTCTATAGCCTGTGACGGGGACGTCGATATCCATGGACTACCTAGCAATCAGATCTGATCCAGAAAAATCGGGCAGAGCTTCGTCGATCCGTGAGGGGATCTGGAAACTTGAAGCGCCTATCTCGGATAAAGCGAGATATTTGCTCTTCTTAGGATTACCGACGAGGGGTAATGCTAAGGAACGGATGCGGGTGCTGTAGATCTGATGAAGAATTCCCTTGCGTTGAAGTGCTCGATCACTCTTCACTCCAGCAGGGCTTCGCCAATCCTCCCAAAATCCAGATCCTCCAAAAGTGAGGCCTAAGGCTACTATTTATAGGCATGAGGGACCATGGAGCGGTCACCAACAAACTCAGGGCATAAATCAGCGCCTAGACACCCCTGAGGTGTTTCGACTTTTCCAAGACACCCCGGGTGTCCCAGTTCAGCCTGAGACGCTCCGTTGTGCGTTTGCCGTAACTTCTTCATCCAAACTCGGATTTAAGTGATTTCAAATGCGTTGGAATTCTGACGAAGAGTTCTATCAGCTCTAATGGTTAGATTATCTGTAGGACGAACAAGACATGAAGGGCGTTGTTCCTTTTGTAAATATCGCGGGGCTCCCGATTAGCCCGTGCCTTCGTTATTTTGAAACTCTGTCAGCTCACGTAGTTCGTCAATTCACTTCAAGCGTTCACCGACGTCAATCGAACTCCCGTGAACCAGGTAGTGACGTTCATTGTCGTTCTTTAACACTAAGCTGTTCGTGGAGACCTAAAGACAATTTTCGATGCCTACATACATCAATCGCCAGAAGACCTGTATCCGATGATAACTTCATACCCATTCGTAGTAGAGACAGTCTACTCAAGTGGGCAATTTGTCAGTCGAGGATTTCATCCTTCAACTCCCGTGAGGTTAACTAAGGCGTCTTTACCCTTCAACCCAGATTCTCACCAGAGTTGGAGTGGTCTCGGTTTCTCTGTGAAACCATATACTACCCCAAATCTCCTCCAAATTTACCCGTTGATCCTCTTCATTAGGACAACGGGCCCACATGAACTATCATCACATCTGATAGTCAAATTTTGTTCTACCATGCGATGTATCACTATTCCAATCAACGTCGTTATACTCATTCCTAAGTCAATGAACGACTTACCAACCTCCCGCTGTGGCTGTTTGATCATGTCCAAAATAATTAAAACCCTCTCACTAGAACATGAGGTTAAAATGCTCCTTCCACCTCCCACTCGGTCAAACCTTCCTACAGTTAGGACCAGAGCCAAAATCCCCTCTCGATTCCTTCTAAGAACGAGAGGTCCACTTTTAAAATGGACGACCAAAACTTTGAATAGTTAGAGTCATCCCACATCTCCCACCTGGTCAAACATTCCTATAGTTAGGACCAAAGCCAAGTTCCCTCGCTAATCTTTCTAATAAGATAGCGGGTCCCCAAAACTATCAAGTTAACTGCCACCTCTGATAGTCATTTCTTCAACAGTCTCATTCAATTAGATGATGGATCTTGTAAAACTATCAAGTTAGCTATTGCCTCTGATAGTCTCCTCAAAATTTCCCTCATCGATCCTCTCTAATAGTACGATGGGACCACTCCCACTATAATGTTAACACTACACCTCTGATAAAATAAACTTACCAATCCACTTCAATAGGATGGTAGGTCCTCAAAGTCGCTCTAATCGTGACAATCCAATCAACTTACCAATCCTCTTCAATAAGATGGTATGTCCTCAAAGTTGCTTCGATCTTGACAATTCATATCACGTTAACAATTACCTCTGATAGCCGACTCCGTCATTCCCGTAAATGTTGTTGTCCGATCACTCGTCACACTCATATGTCCCTGAATGACCTGATCCATTCTAAGTGTTCTGATATTTTCTTAGAACAATCAATGGGTAGTAACATACCAAGCGATGACTCCTATAACAATCAGTCGTCACACTCATACGTCCCTGAACGATTTGATTCTCCCAGCGTCGTCCTTCTAGCAAAAGGTGTTGATGGTTGATAATGACCTACCAAGTGATGTGTCTTTATCCAAATAGTGGTCTACCATATGATATGCCGCTATTTTGGGTTCGTCTTTGCCCCAAGAGAAGAAAAATTAGGGTTCATCTTTGCCCCAAGAGCAGACAAATCAGGGTTTATTTTTTCACTAAGAAAAGACAAATCAGGGTTCATCTTTGCCCCAAGAGAAGATAAGCTTCTTCTCAAAACTCCAATGGGTATACAAGTATAAATTGTTTCCTACCTTTGATGGTAAGTTCCTGGATGATATTACCCATAATATTCTTAAGGATAACCCGACAGACTCCAACGGGTATACGAGTATAAACTATTTCCTATCTTTGACGGGAAGTTCTTGGATGATATTACCTATAGTATTCTTAAGGATAACTTGGCAGACTCCAAAGGGTATACGAGTATAAACTATTTCCTATCTTTGACGGGAAGTTCTTGGATGATATTACCCATAGTATTCTTAAGGATAACCCGGCAGACGCCAAAGGGTATACAAGTATAAACTGTTTCCTATCTTTAACGGGAAGTTCCTGAAGGATATTACCTGTAATATTCTTAAGGATAACCTGACAGACTCCAACGAGTATATGAGTATAAACTGTTTTCTACCTTTGTTAGGAAGTTCCTGGAGGATATTACCCCTAATATTCCTAAGGATAACCGGGCATCCTCCAACCAGTGCACGAGGCTAAACTGCTACTTTCCTTCAACTGGTGCACAAGGCTAAACTACTTCCTTTCCTCTAACCAGTGCATGAGGCTAAACTGGTCCCTTTCCTCTAACCGGTATACGAGGCTAAGCTGCTCCCTTTCCTCCAACCGATGCATGAGGTGAAACTGCTCCTTTGTTCCAACCAATGCACAAGGCTAAATTGCTCCATTTTCTCCAACTGGTACACGAGGCTAAACTGCTCCTTTCCTCTAATCGGTACACGAGGCTAAATTGCTTCCTTTCCTCCAACCAGTGCATGAGGCTAAACTGTTCTCTTTCCTCTAACCGGTGCATGAGACTAAACTCCTCCTTTCCTCCAACCGGTGCACGAGGCTAAACAACTCTCTTTCCTCTAACCGGTGCATGAGGTGAAACTGCTCCTTTATTCTAACCGGTGTATGAGGCTAAACTGCTCCTTTCCTCTAACCGGTGCATGAGGCTAAACTACTCCCTTTCTTCCAACTAGTGCATAAGGTGAAACTGCTCCTTTCTCTAACCAGTGCACGAGGTTAAACTACTCCCTCTCCTCTAACTGGTGTACGAGGCTAAACTGCTTTTTTTTTCTAACCGGTGCACGAGGCTAAACTACTCCTTTCCTCCAACTGGTGCATGAGGCTAAACTTCTCCCTTTCCTCTAACCGGTGCACGAGGTGAAACTGTTCCTTTCCTACAACCGGTGCACGAGGCTAAACTGCTCCTTTTCCTCCAACTGGTTCACGAGGCTGTACTCCTCCCTTTCCTCCAACCGATGCACGAGGTGAAACTACTCCTTTCTTCCAACTGGTATATAAGGTTAAACTGCTCCCTACAACCAAATGCCTCAATTGGCTAATGATAGAGGAGAAATCTTAGCATTGAGCCTAAGAGAAACTCCTTGACAACTTACCATGCTAAGAGAAAGAGCATGACTAGTCCAACTCAAACAACAGTTGGTAACGACAAATAAAGTTCGTTGATAGTTGAGGGTTTGTTAAAAATCCAAATTGGTGATCGTTAGCAGCGACAAAGTAATTCAATCTCGTCGAGTTTGATTAAAAATCCAAATTGGTGATCGTTAGCAGGAATAAAAATTACCTTTAATCCCTATCAGAGAAGTTCAGAATAAGACTTCTAAAACCTCACCTGAAATAACAAAAAAGATAAAAAACGCTGATATCTCTCAAACCATAAGGAATTTGGTGAAACAGACGAAAGCAAACCAAACCTTTCAGGTAGGTTTGATTGGCTCCGTCTTATCGAGATAGTCAATTTTTATATATAATTCGTCCAATTCCGACTTACTGTTTGAAAGTTATGACATGTTCTTCGATGCATGTTTTGAAGCTCGCCTAAAAGCTAAAGCTCGCCTAAAAAGGGTGAAGTCTACCTATAAGGAAGTATGTCTACAAGGCTAGAGCTAGCTTGAACATTAGGGTTCACCTGAACTAAGTGAAGACCACCTGCACAGCTTCGCCTACGAGGTTCGCCCGCATAACCTCGCTTGAGGGCCAAGCTCGCCTGAAGAGTAAGCTCGCATGTCAACACTCAGAGCTCGCCTACATAGCTCAGACTGTCTGACAGCTTGAAGGTCGCCTGCATGACCTAGGCTTGCCTAAAGGATGAAGCTCGCCTAAAAAAAGGTGAAGTCCGCCTGTAAAGAAGTCCGTCTACAAGGCTAGAGTTTGCCTGAATATTAGGGCTCGCCCGAACTAAGCGAAGCTCGCCTGCACAGTTTTGCCTACGAGGTTCGCCTGCATAACCTCGCCTGAGGGCCAAGCTCACCTAAAGAGCAAGCTCACTTATCAACACTCAAAGCTCGCCTACATAGCTCAGCCCGCCTGACAGCTTGAAGGTCGCCTACATGACTCAGGCTCACCTGAAGGACTAGCTTGCCTGATAGCATTGAAGCTCGTCTGACAGCTTGAAGGTTACCTGCATGACCCAGGCTCGCCTGAAGAACAAGCTCGCCTGATAGCATTGAAGCTCACCTGCACAGCTCGCCTGCATAGCCTCGCCTGAAGACCTAACTCGCCTGTATGATCCAGGCTTGCCTGAAGGCTAAGCTCGCCTGTAGCACCCAGGTTCACCTACATGCCAAAGCCTGCCAAGCTCACCTGCATGAACAAGCTCGCCTGCAGACCCAAGCTCCCCTACAGACTCGCCTACTTGCCTGAAAGCTTGCCAGCTCGCTTGACAGCCTAAGCTTTCCTGCAATGTGAAACTTGCCTGCACAGTTGGACCAAGTCAGCCACTTGAGCTTAAAACGTGGGAGTGCGTACACCCACTCCACATGATCTAAGGGATAGAGTATGGTTCTCCTCACCTCTAATGGTCACATCCTAAGATTTAAGGGATGGAGTTATGGTCCCCCTCAACCACAATCCCATAATTTGAGGGAGTGGCCATACTTCTCCTCCACTGTAAATAGCCAATGATGACTATAAAAAAAGAGGTCTCGATCTCTTGATCAAGACCGAACCTATTTGGTTCCTTGGCAATCAGTGCTCTTAAGCTCTAAGAAAACCGAGCCTGGATCTTTGCAAATTCCTTAGCAATCAGCTTGTTCGTGATCTCTTTCGAATCCTCAGCTGAAGAGGACCAAACTTTGAGATCTCGGCATACTTAGGCTCCGAGCAATCAAGCAATTGCTCGGTCGTCGAACTCATCCAACCGAGCTTCTACTGCGTACTAAAGCTTTAACCGCAACTTCGATCGGATTATCCAATAGAAGTAAACTCGGCACGAGCATCGAGGAAGGCATCATACCTCTTCCAATGAACCCATGTTAAATAAGGAGGGTCATTCCCTTCTCATCTATTGTAAAACATTGATCATTAGTTTATAATAAATCATTCTTATAAATACAAACGACCCCTCAAACGGGAAGTTAATTTTTACACCCAACACCAAGGCACCCTTTGAGTAACAGGGGAGAATTAAAACATAAACAAGTCATTGAAAGGAAAATTTTGAGAAGGATGATTGATTTATTTTTCATATTTATGATTTTTCTAATATGTTTATGGATCGGTAGGAGTATCTAGGGATCAGTAAGATGTAGGATTCCCAACCTTTTCTTTTCACTTCCAATCCAAATATATGGTAGGAGGTTTTCTCCATTTTCAAGTTGGAAAGGTTTACTATTTCCTTAAATGATACTACAATAGTAAAATCAAGCAACCTAATTGTTGATTACAAATAATCATGATTTGATTGTAATCCTCTAGAGAAAGAACTCTTTATTGGGACTGGGATGCAAGCCTGAGGGTGAATAGAATTGTTACAATTTTTTGACAAAACTCAAAATATGCAGCAAAAAAAATATGAGAAAAATTGAAAGCAATCAACATAGGAGCACATGATATTTTTATATGGTTCGCATCAAAATCCTACATCCACTCTTTCTTGTCGCGAAGAGCCTTCTTCACTATGATCGAAGTTCTCCTGAATCACAACTTGATTCAGTAGGCTTTACAAACAAGACCCTAGACTCTACCCGAAACTAGTCGAGATACCCATCTCCTCACAATGACTAGAAGAAAGCTAGCCTACGAGACACACTCAATTCATTTGGCTTGAGTACGTTAACCCTCAATTATTTGTTCTTGAGTATACCGTCAAACTCACAAGTTTAAAATACAAAACCAACACAAAACCATTATTTTGGCTTGAGTAATTAAAAAGATATTATTGCCCTTTTAAACAAATTATTTTTCAAATCGATGTTGAGGATGATCCCTGAAGAAGCGATGTTGATGTTGAATGCAAAGGGCACTCCTCCTTGCTAAAATAATCCTCTGATGTTGAACGCGACGAGAAGAAGTTGAATGATGCTTATGGAAGCAAATTCTCAAAACTCAAACTCTCACCAAACCATAGAATTTGATCCCTCAATCTTAAGAAAATCACATTTTTCTTTTTTATTTATTAATCTCTTCCTCAATTCTTCTTTAAATAGACATTGATTGAATTGAAAACAAGTTCTCTAATCACTATTGAAATAGAAGATCAAACCTATCATCAAACGGCTAAGATTAAATCAAGAAATTTACCAAAATGCATCCAAAGCATTGATGGGTAAACCCGACCATCGATGGTTGACTACTGTTCATCGATGGTTCAATTTCTTATTTTTGGAAAATACAGATTGTTGACTGTAGTCCATCAATGGTGCCTCGAGACTATTGATGGTTCATAGCTACAATAACCTATTTGGTGTTGATTTTTTTATTGTTTTGAATCACAACTTGTTCATATTCATTTATTCCTAAAACATATCATCTCACAAACTAATTAGTAAAAAATGAGAGCTTGCTATTAATAAAACAAGAGATATTGTACGACCATCGTTACACCTCGAACAATGTTCTAACAATCTCTACCTTTTGATAATAACAAAACTTAAAATTTAAAATATATAATTTAAAAACATGGAGAGATATATATTCATTACATAATAAACTCATAACGTGTATGATATGCAATGTAAATATCCCCCTACAAAAATGCATACATGAAAAAGTAAAGGTATTCTAGAAACTCGAAACTCATCCTAAAACTAAGCAAAACTCAAAACTACCCCTGAAACAAAGAACTCAAAGTTTTAAACTTTTTTCAAAATCATCATGAAATCATCAAACCATTTTTCACAAAGAACTCAAAGTCTGAAAAACTTTTCAAAATCATCATGAAATCATCAAACCATTTTTTAAATTTTTTTCTCCACCTTTTGTTGTTATCAAAAGAAAAATACACCTAGGATATACAATATACCTGAAAAATCTAAATAAGAATTATCCAAAGGTGAAAGGAAAAGAAATACATACCGGTTCACAAAAGAATTTTTTTTATAAAAATAGCACAAGAGATACATGTTTAACTTCAAAACATGTAAATCATGATGATAATTCCTATTAAAATTCACACATAAACTATGAGGATATCAATGAAAAGTTTATAAAAATAACAATAAAACTAATTATATTAGATCGTAAAACAAATTCATGTATATGTTATCTAGTTTGAGTTTTTTTTGGTTATACAACTTGAAATATCACAACTTTTTGAAAAGGTCTAAAATCTCAATCTATAACCTCGACCATATAGGAATTTTTAAGAGGAAGAATGATAGTGATTAAAGGGTAATGTACACTACCTTTAAATATAGAAAATATTTAGCATATGATGAATACCCTTGAGATATTGCAGGATTTTATCCACAGTGTGGGTCTTTGACCATCTTTTAACAACTACACTCAAATTTACCGTGGATTTATAGAGTGTGGGTGTTTGACCATTTTTCACAAATAAACTCTTATTCTTGATGTTTTATAACTATATGTACTTTTGTACATGATCATCACATTTTTTATTACACTTTTATACCTACATCATGAGTTTTATTTAAATAAATATATCACTAATAACGTATTTTTCTCTCAAATTATAAGAATTGAAGAATTATTGAATAAGAGCTCAAATGAAGATTATTTTGAACCTAAATGATCTCTAATGAACCCAAGAATGTCTAAATTCAAAGCTCACTACTGTGTTTAGAAGCAAAAGCTCAATACTCATCACTTTCTTATTAAGTAATTATTAATAATTTAACCTACAATTGAGAATCAAATTAAATTTGGAAAAAAATAAAGTCAAATTCATGCTCAGGATGATCAAGCACAAAAAAAAGATGATATCTCTCAATTCAGAAAGCATAATTTAACATATTATTATATATAAAAATCATCTATCTCGACGAGACGGAGCCATCCAGAATGGAAAATTTTAGAAATTTTATTAGCAATAGTAGATTATGATAGAAATTTAAATTTAATTGATATATATTCAATTATTTGAAGGTCAAACTAAGTTCTAAGAAGCCCAAGTATATTTAGGAGAAGCCCAAAAGTCTTAAATAAATTAAATACAAAAGAAAAAAGCCCACAAGACGCATCTCTCAGGTATTAAATTAAGAGTATAGATTATTTTGAGAGATCCTATGGTTATGAAGGTTACTTAAGACCGAAGCTAAATCTTGATTGTGAGAGTTACTTCTGAGGCCAAGACAAATCTAAGGATTATGAAATATTCTTGCTACCTATAAATAGAGGGGTAGATTTAGGATTTGAGAGTGTGAAAATTTTTTGTAATAATTTCAATTTGAAGAGCAGGATCATTCTTAATTGAAAAGACCTTCCAAAAATTATAAACATAGTTTTCAATTAATAAAAATAATTTTTCTCCGCCTTTTAAATATTCTATTCTTCTTCATTATTGATGGAGATGAAGGTGAAGATTTTGCTTTCAAGGGACCAACCCCTTGCAATGTACATTTTTGTTATTCTCTTTTATTTTCTTATTTTAGAAATTCATGTTTAAGATTTTATTTTGATTTTATACTGGTACATTAGTTTTATTTTCATGTCTTGTAGCTTACATATGTTTTCTTGCTCTTTTATTTTGTTATTTAATTTTCATGTTCTTTTATTATTTTTATGCATTTTTCTTTTGTATTATAGATTCACTTTTATGCTCTTTTATTTTTATTAGTTAGATTTTATTTATGTACATAATTTAGATCTTTATTTCTTGTTCTTACTTTTATAGTTAGTTTTTATTTTTATCCCCTTTATTTTATGCTTTCTAGACTATATTCTATTTTCTTCTTTTTATTTTTCAAAATATGCAAATAAATATTGTAAGTACTCTAGAATTTTATGAAACTAATTTAATTTTTTATGATTTGTGGATTGCTCTCTTTATGTTCAGAATAATCATGTTTAGGATAATCAATTACAAAACTAATTGGTAGAAGAAGAATTTGATAATAAATGCTTATATTAAATAGTTTGATAGGTTATATTTATGAATTATAGAATTACTGTCTAGTTGTTATTCTTTTCATGAATGGTAATTTTACTTGGATGATAATTTAATAGATTACGCTTTTCTTAAGTGATTTGATAGTCTATACTTAATAAATCTAAAGTAAAATATGATAAAAAAGTCAATAGTTCATAATTCCTAAATAAAATCAATTAGTGGATTTAATTCTAGATTCATATCTTATCTGCTTGATTTTCCTCTATCTTACTTGCTTTGATTTTGCTCTTTTTGATTATTTTCTTGTCTTCTCAATTTTCTTCTTTTCTATTTTCTTTATTTTCTCCTTTTATTTTTTCTCATTTTCCCTTATTGTTAGTCTCTTTCTCCCCTCCTTTCTTGTTTTTTTTTATTTATAAACAATCACACACTTTTTATCTCTCCACACTCTTAGTCCTCTTTGTCTATGCACAAATCTATGAGCCAATTTTAAAAATTTTCTTACACACATTCTTCGTGGGATCGACATTATACTATATTGTAACTTGATTGTGCACTTGTAATCTCGATACTATCTTTACAACACATCCGTATATGAATAAAAATATGTGCCATATTCAAGCAAACTTGTTTTGATATATCCAAGAATACTTTATGAACAATATATAAAAGTGTTTATTCTTACTTTTACAAGACTAAACATGATAAGATAATACTAAAGTGTGAAAACTAATATGAATAATATTGTTAATCATCATGTTTATCAATAAATGTCTAAACCTATGTGTGCACATTTGATATTGATAGATGTGAAAAAGATGTGAACCAATATGATAAACTCATGCTTATATACCAACAAATAAGTATATCTGAATATTTCACGTAAAAACATATACATAGACATGTTCAAGTTTTTTAGTTTATTTTATTTTTTAAAAACAAAAATAAAGAAAAAATATTTTGTTTTTATTTTTTATAAGAATAAAGAAAGAGAAATTTTTATTTTGTTTTCAATATGAAAAATCAAGAAAAATAAAGAAATAAAGAAAATAGAAAATCTATATATATACAATACGATAGATGATCATGCATATGAGTACTAATAATACATACTAATAATACAGATATAGGGCGAGTGCAAATGTCAGTCAGTACATGCCAGTGTATTTCATCATCCAACTATATATACAAGTCTAAAATAAAATAAAATAAAAAAATAAAAAATAAAGAATGATGAAAAAGACGTAGACCTAGAAAAAAATAGAAAAACCATCATCGTCACTTGTGGTCCTCGTCTCTCTCCATCTCCTCATGGCCATGTCCACGAGCTACCTTTGGCATGTAGTCTCCGTAGACTGGTGGTGATGAAAGTTTAGGATTTGATTAACAAAGAGCTCTCAAAATGTACTAAAAAGAAGCATCATAGTACTGATGTTGTGTGCGCATCTTCACATGCAACTGTTGATACTGAGCCCTTGTCTCTGGTTGTATCTCCTCAAATCTCTCTCTTAATGAATCCAGTATCCAACAGACATCGCCACCTCTAGAAGAGTTGGGTACATCCTCACCTGAGGCTGGACCCTGATGGTTGACAAGCTCAAGGCTATGTCCTACCTCTTGTCTCGAGACTCTACCTAGCTGTCTCATCACATAAAATAGCTCTCCCATTCTCCATCTGATATGAAGGAATAAATAGGATGTTAGACCCTAGAGCGGGGGGGGGGGGGGGGGTGGGGATGTTATGCTAATTAAATCCGATTAAATATCAATTAAAACTAATTAACAGGTTATCCTAGCAAGTATGAAATACAACAAGATATATGAGCTAGGATAAGCAATATGAACTAAGGGATATATCATATATGATAAAAATATATATACAAGGATATGTAAACTAACACAAGGGTAAATAATATGATCTAGATAGTGGATGATATAAATAATGAGCTATGGACAATGGCGACAAGAAATATAAACATAAGATTAAGTGCGCCAAAGCAAACTCAAACACACGATATGATCACGGAGTTCGGACCTTCTGTCCTACGTCTCCGCTCCCCTCTCCCGAGGAGAAATCTACTATCACGACCGGGTTTTCTACGCTCACCCGAATAACGTTTACAACCATACTATGTCGGTTTTCAACGATCACCGATCAACGTATACACTCACTCACAATGTCGGTTTTTAACGTTCACTGATCAACGTCCACTCCTCACACTCGGTTTTCTAGTTCACCGAAAATTTCAAACACACTCGGTTTTCTACCTCACCGAAAACCTTACAACACTCACAATGTAATAACAAATGAGTTGTTCTCTAATACAATGTGAGAACTCAATTAAAGCTCACACTCAATTGTTACAACTCTCACCAACCCAAATATACTATGTATGTAAATACTAAAAGCTCAAGTGGGTGTGTGTGTAAACAATGAGTAAATCAAAATCAAATTAAACTCAATACAAATGCTAGCTTATGGAATTGTAAATCAAACGTATAATTAGCTAGATATGAGTTTAGAGATTCTTCTCTGAATAACAAGATGGAGAGATGGAGATTGAAGCCCAAACAAGAAGATGATCTCCTCCACTTGTGAAAACTTCTTCACAAACCAAACAAACACTAAAACACACTTAAATCCTTGTTTAAAACTTGTTAAAAAAACTTCTTGGTTGAATATTAAGAACTAAGATCAATGGGGTATTTATAGCCTCCCAAAACCTCAGCCAAAACCCCAAGGGAAAAGACCAAACAGCCCAAGAATCAGAAATCTAATTCTATACCAAAAGAGTCGTTGGGATAAACGGCGGTCGACCGTGGCGGTTGGCCGCGAGCAACAAAAACAACAGGAAAAGCTCCAGAGACTTCTGCGGTCGACCGTGACGATCGACCATGGGAAATCTCGAGCTCATAGTCGACCAAGGCTATCGACCGTGAAAGTCTCTGCTGCCCACTATGGAAAAGACTCAGGCACGGTCGACCGTGGCGGTCGACCGTGAACTGATATATAAAATTTGAAGTTTAGAAACAGTTTTCTGATTTTAAAAACCTGTTTAAAAATATCAAATAAATTTAGAAAAATATAAAACTTTAGGAAATGATTGTAGACATGATAATACACATGCTACAACAACTGGTTTTCAAAAAGGACTTCCCAAATGAGAAATATCATTATTTTTCAAAATAGTCCAAAACACAAAAAAGTAAACATAAGAATTTTGACATTTAGGCTAAACCATGTTTTGACACTTTGCACAATGATTATGTAGACTTAATAAAATATGTATATGATAATTGTTAAGTCCAAAAACTAAGAATATAATATTTTTACAAATACAATAGAAAATAAAACATATGAGTATGTATATGAAAATATATTTGTTTCGTATCTAAGTAGATAAACCAAATTATAATAATAAATATGAAATATGTAATCTCATATTTATAAACATGAAAACCAAAACTTATGTTGTATATATATATATGACTACATATATATACAAGAAAACCAATGAAATGTGTGTGTATATGATATTGAGCTTAGAGTATCTAACACACATAATATAAAACCTAAACTAGATCACCCAAGCCGATCTTCGATCTTGATCTTCAATAAGCTTGACTTGGTACACTATGTGGAGAAGCTGAACTTAGATCTTGAACTTGAATTGCATAAGCTTCACCCACGATTCCTCCAACCTTCATTTGATATGATCGTTATGGCGCAATCCATCCAACCTCCAACTCGTTGTTTGCCTAGAATAAATACGAAAACACAAATACTAGACAAACAACATTAGAAGTAAATTGTTTGTTAAACATTATCAAAACAAGAACGCCAACATAGGACCCTCTGGTCTCTGTAGATATGCGTGATCAAGAAAGGATAGACAAGATGAGTATTTTGCTTTTTTTCCTCTTCTCTATCATCTCGCAAGCACTAGGAGCAACAGATGATATCCATATAAAAATAACATAAGTCGGATCAAAACATTGATCTGTGGCTAACCAATAGAACATGATGACATCTCTAATAGTTAAAGTGGTGCGAGCAGCTCTAGGATATAAATCAAACTTAAGAAAGTGGTTGAGAATAATATACTCAGATTTTAGGTAACCTTAATAGTATACATCTAAAATGAAGCTAACTGAAAAAACTCAGCCATGTGGGTGTACTCTGGAGAACCTACAGTGACGTTCTCAGAAAATTAAAAAATGCCTAGACATCTTGGCTATGGAGGAGGAAGATGAAGAAGCCTGCGTATGTAGTCAGCACCGATCTTAATCTCTCGCCCTGTAACTATTTAATTTCCTAGCCTCTGTAGATCCGTAGGCTCGATTGTAGTTCATGTAGAACTCTCAAACCTAAGTAATGTTAGCCTTCTCCCCTTCTTTGTTCTTTAGGGATCTCGATCCAACGACATTTAGAAATCCAATCACATTGTGGTACTCCTCCAAGTGACTCTCATCCAATCCACGCTCATACATAATGTTGAGCTTTTGATACTTCTCAAGCAGCTCTTGAGAAGAAAAAGATTGTGAAGATAGAACTTTCTTTCCGGTTGACATTATCTACAAAATCAAACAATCATATATTAGCATAGAGAATATATTAAGGATAGCTTAGACACAAAGAAAATTGACTAAACTATGAAATAGAGACAAAACATACAGTTTCATCCTTTTGACCATCGATGGGTGACCGCCAACCATCTATGGTTTGAACACACCATTGATAGTGTTCTTCGAGCATTGATGGTCCAAGAACCAAACCCGATGTGTTTTTGCTCTAAATCAATCAAAATTCATTCACAAACTCGATCTTCTAAGATCTAAACTATTCTAACATCAATCAATCATTCATCCACACATTTTATATGAATAAAAACAAGCTAATACCTAAGAAAATAGAAATAAAATAAGATCTAGGCTTTAGAAAACATACCTCTTTTGATTTGATTTAGAAAACACAAAAAGATGATGATGATGATAAATTGACAAAAGCAATCCAAATCCAAAACGAAATCGATAAAAACTCAGAGATAATGAGAGAAGAGATCAAGAGGGTAAAAAGTAAAATAAAAAAATAGTTGTCCCTTTTCTATCTGCCCATCAATGGTAAACCATTGATGGACCATCGAAGATAAAAAAAATTATAAAAAAAGATATACAAGGTTAGAAATACTTAGTTTTATGAGGAGATAATATAAAATAAATGTAGCAAACCTATATCTCCTGCAAATGCAGACCAAAGATTAGTTTTACTAACCTAAAACTTTAAAGAATCACCCATGTCGCCTGAATCATCGGTCAACCTGCATGTCTACATAAAAGTAGATAATTACGGCATAGATATCCATGTAGGTCCATGTTGATTAGCAATTAATAAGTCCTTTTGGTATCTAAATGTATTTGATTGTTTTAATCCCATAATTCACACGACAACTCAATGAAACATGTCTAGTTTTTCCATATAGCAAGCATATGGAATGATAAGTTCCATTAAGAATAGGATAAAAATAACCAAGATTATTACTCTTTACAAAAAGGTTGAAACTTTTCATATTTTCAGAATATAAATAACCAAGTTTAGTTATAGCTTTTGCAAATGGTTGATTAGAAAGTACCATGTTAAGATCTTTTGAGCCTAATAAAAAATTCTTCACGACTTCTTTCAAATCACAAATTTTGGACTCAACTTGTTCATTTTTATGAACAATTATTGTTCATTGGGTTTCAAACTTAATTTTTTTCGATAACAAGTCACAAAATAACTCATTTATCTTAGTAACTAATTTTTCTTTTTCACATTAAATTTTTTGAGTTGCTTAGATAAATAAAAAATTTGATTTTGATAATCAGAACCTTGTATGCACTCAAAAGAGGTTGCATCAACTGAATTCAAATTTAAAGAGCAAAATCCAGCTTTATTTGACAAAAGTTTTTCTTTCTTTCTTTAAGTTTGTATTCTTTTTTTAAGTTTCTTCATTTTTATAAGCTATATTTTTCAAATAAATTAACATCTCTTTATATTTAGAATAAGACTTGTCATAACAAGGATATACCTCCTCATCTGAGTAGTCATCATCAGAACCACTTGAGTTACTCTAATCTGAATCTAAAAACAAAGCGCATTTTCCCATTTGAGACTTAATTCCTTGTTTGTAATCTTATCTTGTATGAGCTTTAAACTCATCCTTATCTGTCAAATCCTATGTTATAACTTTAAAACTTTTACCCTCCTTATTTTTTCCCTTTTCATTCAAAGGACATTGATTCTTTTAGTGAGCTAGTTTCCTGCAATGAAAATAGATAGATTCAGTTTTAGAATCACTTGAAGAATTACTGTTTATATGTTTAGTAAATTGATTTTATCTTTTCTAAATTATATTTCTACCCTCTCTTTGATTTCAGAAAAGACTTAAACCCTTTCCAATAAGTGCAGATTAAACATCATCATCTTCTGAACTTGAGTCTGAGTCCATCTTCTTCGTTGATCAGAATTTCTCCTTCTTTGCTCCTAAGGCTAACAACTTCTTCTTCAAATCTTCTGCTGAGGCATCTTCTTTCTCTTTTAGTCAGACTTCATAAGCGATGAGATTGCCTACAAGATCATCAAGTGAAAGTTTAGAAAATTCTAAAACTCTTCAATTGCCGTTATCTTTGGTTCCTAATTCCAAGATAGAGAACGAAGTATTTTTCTATATAGCTCCTTGTTGTCGTACTCCTTCCCTAAGGCTTTTGATTTTTTTTCAAAATATCAGCGAATCATGTAAAAATCTCTTGAATGCTTTCAGAGTCTTCATCTTGAAATTTCCATATTTTCTCACTAGCATTACGAGCTTTGCCTCCTTAACTTGTGAAGGTCCTTCATGAGTGACTCCAAGTAGTTTCTAAATTTGCTGCATAGTAGAACAATTAGAAACACTGTTAAATTATTTAACAGTAAGATAATAGTATAAAACATTTATGGCTTTTGAATTATGAGAGTAAGTTTGTTTATGCTGTGGAGTCCACTTATCTTTGGGTAGAGCAACTATAGCACCATCTACCTCAGTAATAGGTTCGACATACTCATATTCTACACTCTCCCAAATATCTAAACTAGTGGACAACAAAAAAAAACTTTCTTACGTGCTTTCTAATATGTGTAATTGGTGCCATCAAAAAGTGGGGGTCAGGAATATCCGTGTGGAAAAGCTAAATTTGTGGTAAGACTTGACATCTCTACTCTTCGTTATGATACCTAAATATGGGTAATGAGGCTTTGAAATAACTTTTTGGAAATGGGATGCAAGCCTAGTGGGGGTGAGTAGGATTGCTATAAATTTTTGACAAAACTCAGAATATGAAGTGGAAATAAAATATAAGAAAATCTGATAGCAATCAACACAGGAGCACATGAGATTTTTATAGTGGTTTAGATCAAAATCCTATGTCCACTCTTCTTTCTCGTAAAAGGCCATCTTCACTATGACCGGAGTTCTCCCGAATCACAACTTGATTTAGAAGGCTTTACAAATAGGATCTTAGAATCTACCCGAAACAATCCGAGATACCTAACTCCTCATAGTGATGAGAAGAAACCTAACCCTAGCTAGCTTGAGTATGGTAACCCTCAGCTATCTCAGCTTGAGTACACTGTCAAACTCACAAGTTTGAAATAAAAAACTAACCCAAGATAATTAAAGTGCAATTAAAAGATCTTACAACCCTTTTGAACAAATTGTTCTTCAAATTGATGTTGATGATGATCTGTGAAGAAATGAGGTTAATGTTGAATGCAAAGGGCATTCCTCATCGCTAAAACAATCCTCCGATGTTGAGCGCAATAAGAAGGAGTTGAATGAGGGTCAGGGAATCAAATTCCTTAAAACTCAAACTCTTACCAAACCCTAGAATTTGATCTCTCGATCTTATGCAAATTACATTTTTCTTTCTTATTTATTAATCTCTTCATCAATTCCACTTTAAATAGACATTGATTGGATTGAAAACAAGTTCTCTAATCGGTGTTCAAATAGGAGATCAAATCTATCATCAAACAGCTAACATTAAATCTAGAAATTTGCTAAAATGCGTCCAAATCATTGATGGTTAAACCCGACCATCGATGAGTCGTTTGATAATCATTGATGGTTGCCTATAGTCCATCAATTGTTTAAATTCTTATTTCTAGAAATCACGGATTATTGACTATAGTTCATCGATGATTGAAGCGACCATTGATGGTTGATTACAATCCATCGATGGTTCAATTTCTCATTTCTAGAAAATACAGATTGTTGACTGTAGTACTCGATGACTTATGCAACAATTAATGATGCCTTGAGATCATTGATGTTTCAAGACTGAAATCAACTATTTCTGTTGATTTTTACATCATTTTGAACCGTAACTTGTTCATACATGTTTACTCTTGAAATATATCATCTCGCAAACTAATCAGTAGCAAATGAGAGTTTGTTATTAATCAAAAAAGAAATATTCTACAAACATCGTTACACCTTGAATAATGTTCTAACACACTCATACTCCCCCCCCCCCCCCCACCACACTCACACACAAAGAATCTGGTTAAGTCCTGACTTGGAACAGTAGATTCCAACGACCTTGGACAAGCTAATTAACAAGCAATATTGGAAAGTATTATCATGGATAATTGCCGGGAATTTTGATTATTCATCACATTTCTCCGAAGTACACGATGGCATTAAACTTAATAAGACTGAGGTGGATTATGATAGCGAATCTCTTTTATAGTCAGAGTAGGAACAATGGTAGCAGAGATGAAAATGATAAGAATTCACTAGAGCGTGATGTATTTTGTCCTTGATTTTTTTCACTTGGGTTATTTGTTTGTAGACCCCTTAAATCATGGGTATTTACAAACCTCACCATCAAATCCTAGTGCTTACAAAACTATCGTGATCAAGAAGTAATTACCAAAGAATTTGTGTCTTTTTACAAAGACTTATTGGGGAAAGTTTCTGATACGCTGACATCTGACATTCAAACCATTAAATCTGGACCTTGCTTGAATGATTCACATGCTAATATTCTTTCCAGTCCAGTTTCAAAGGATGAAATCAAAAAAGAAATATTTTCAATGGATGATAACAAGGCACCGGGTCCTGATGGATATGGTGTAGCATTCTACAAATCTGCTTGGCCTATTATTGGAGAGGATGTCTCAATAGCCTTAGAGGAGTTCTTCAAAATTGGGAAATGCTGGGTATGGTGAACTCAACTGCCATCACTCTTATACCTAAGGTAAAATGTCCTAAGTCACCCTCTGATTTCAGACCCATTTCCTGCTGCAATTGCCTCTATAAATTCATCTCTAAAATTCTGGCTAACTAGATTAAGCCTATTATGGGGTGCATTGTGAATGAAGCTTAAAGTACCTTTGTCAAAGGTAGACAAATTACAAGTAATATCTCTTTGGCTCATGAGCTTGTTAAAGGTTATAATACGAAGAACATTTCACCAAGGGTCATGTTGAATATAGATATAGGAAAAGCTTTTGATACTATTAGCTAGAATTTCTTAAAGGAGATGCTAAAGGGGCTGGGTTTTCCTATGAAGGTGATTATCTGGATCATGACATATATTACTTTCCCTAAGTACTCTATATCTCTCAATGGCTCCCTCCATGGTTATTTTAAAGGTGAGAGAGGATTAAGGCAAGGTGATCCTCTTTCTCCTTATCTCTTCATTCTAGGCATGGAGTATCTATCCAGGAAATTAAACCAGTTGAAGAATGATAGGTTATTCAGATATCATCCAAAGTGTAAAAATCTCAAGATAACTCATCTTATTTTTGCGGATGATTTATTACTTTTTGCTAAAGGTGACTTGTACTGGTTCAAAAGCTTTACCAATGTGTCAAGGATTTTAGTGACACCACATGGCTGGAAGCAAATTTGGACAAGTGCTCTATATATTATGATGGTGTAAACGATTCTGTCAAAGTGGATATCCATAGATCCCTAGGATTTACTGAAGGCACAATTCCATTCAGATATCCGGGTGTCCCCCTTATTTGTAAAAGACTTACATATGTTGATTGCAATCCACTCATTAATTTAATATCAAGTCAACTTCAGAAGTGGTTAAAGCATAAGAATCTTTCTTATGCGGGGAGATTACAAGTCATAAAAAGTATAATTCTGGAGGTTCAAAATTACTGGACATCTAATTACATTCTTCCTGTTAAAGTCACAATGAAGATTGATGAGTTGTGTAGGAAGTTCTTATGGAGGAAGACTGATAACTCCTTTAGAACTCCATTGGTTTCATGGGATAAGGTTTGCTGTGGGAAAACACAAGGAGGATTGGGTGTGTTCTCTGCATCTATTTGGAATCTTGCTTCAGCTTTGAGAAGCCTATGGTACATTCATGTTAATAAGGAGATATTATGGATCAAAAGGATTCATGAGAATTTCCTGAAACACTTGGATGTTTGGCAAGTTAACTCCAGATTTGGGGACTCATGGATGTGGAAGCAGTTGATTAAAATCAGGGATAAAGCTGTGAATGCTTGTGGTGGTGTGGATAATTTGAAGCAAATTCTTAATTCTTGCTATAAGAGCTCTAAAATCCAGATATTTGCTGTGTATGCTTCTTTCTCCCCTATTTCTCAAAGTGTTCCCTAGTTTAACACTGTTTGGGATAAGATGAACTATTCGAAGCCTTCATTTGTGCTATGGCTTGCTGTGTAGAACAGATTACTCACCCAAGATAGATTAATGGGGAGAGGGGTTATCAATTCAAACACATGCTATCTATTTTAGCACTTATTATGAATTGGTTTAATACAAGACTGAGACGTAAAGGGTTCAAACAGAATGTGAAGAAGATGGCTATATCGGCTACAATTTACAGTGTTTGGAGGGAAAGGAATGCCAGGTTTTTCAAGCAGAGGTGTAGAAGCACAATGAAATTGGTTAAGGATATCAAAACTGATATATTAACCATATACTTGAACAATCCTATTCTAGCCGAAAGTAGAGATTGACTTTTATCTTTGTAAAAATTAGAAAGGCTTATTGTTAGTAGTTTTTTGTTAGCATTCTCTTTGTAGAGATATTGATGTACATAACTTTTTCAAATTTGGTAAATAAATAAAAAAAATTCATTGACAAAAAAAGATTGTATAACAACAATCGTGGACAGAGAAATCACTATACATTTATAAATTTGCTTTGTGACTGGAGATCACTAGTTTACAATATAATAAAAGAGAGAGCTTTCTTTTTCTCTGTTGAGAGTGTTAGACCTAGAGGGGGGTGATTAGGGTCTTACGCTAATCTAATCTGATTTTATGTTAATTAAAACTAAGTAACAAGTTATCCTAGTAAGTATAAAATACAATAAGATATGTGAGCTAGGATAAGTGATATACACAAGGGTAAACAAAATAAACAAGATAGTGGATGATATAAATAATGAGCAATGGACAATGGCGATAAGAAACATAAACATAAGAGTAAGTGCGCCAAAGCAAACTCAAACACACGATATGATCACGTAGTTCGAACCTTCCGTCCTACGTCTCCCCTCCCCACTCCCGGAGAGAAATCCACTAACACAACTGGGTTTTCTACGCTCACCCGAATAACATTTACACCTCACAATGTTGGTTTTTAATGCTCACCGATCAACGCTCACAATCACTCACAATATCGGTTTTTAACGTTCACCGATCAACGTGCACAATCACTCACACTCGGTTTTCTAGCTAACCGGAAACTTTACAATCTCATAATATAACAAATACAACAATGGTTGTTCTCTACTATGGATGAGAACTCAATATAGGCTCACTCTCAATTGTTACAACTCCCCACAACCCAATTTATACTAAGTATGAAAATACAATAAGCTCAATGGTTGTGTGTGTAAGCAATGAGAAAAACAATCAACTAAACTCAATTAAATTCTAGCATATAGAAATTATGAACAAAACAATAAATAGCTAAAAATAGAGTTTAGAATTTTTTCTCTGAAAAACAAGATGGAGAGGTAGATTAAAATGAGGCTCAATCAATGTAGATGATCTTCTCCACTTGTAAAATAATCTTCAGAAACCAAACAAACTTTAAACCCAACTAAAACCCTTGTTAAAACTCTTTTAAACTTCTTTAAAACTTTCCTTTGGGTTACCTCTGGTAGAAGGGGTTTGAGGGGTTTATATAGGAGGAGAAACCAATAGCAAAAACCCTAAATAAAAGACCAAAAACCCCAAAGAATCAGAAATCTGATTCTGTACCAAAAATAGTCATTGGGCAATCAGCGGTCGACCGTGGGAAACTCGCGGTCGGCCGTGGGCAACACCAGAGGCAAATCTCGCGACATAAAAACATACGGTCGACCGTGAGAGCATCCGGTCGACCGTGAGCCTCTAAAAAACTTCCTAATTCTCTAGACTCAGGGCCAGTCGATCGTGGCGGTCGACCGCAAACAGATATATGCAATTGCCAGGTTCGAAACGGTTTTCTGATTTTAAAACCATGTTTAAAAATATCAAATAAATTCATAAAAATGTAAAACTTTGGAAAATGATTATAGACATGATAATACACATGCTATAATAACTGGTTTTTAGAAAGGACCTCCCAAAAGAGAAATATCATCATTTTGTAAAATAGTCCAAAACATGAAAATGTGAACACATGAGTTTTGACATTTTTGCTTAACCAGGTTTTAAAACATTACAAAATGATTTTATAGACTTGAAGAAAGATGTAAGCTATTTTTATGAAGTCTATAAATAATGAATATAGTATTTTATCAAAATACGCATATAATGCACTAAAACATGATTTCATTGAACTATATAAAATTGATATTGATGAAATCATATATATGCATATAAGTATGAAACAAGAAATGTATTTTCAATTGTATTCAATTGTTTCATATAAAAACTTGAAAACTCAAAACTATGTATGTATATATATATAACTAAATATACATAGAAAAAAAAACTTAACTTATGTGTATATATATAACTATATATATACAAAGAAACCAATAAAATGTATGTGCATATTATATTGAGCTTAAAGTACTAACACATATAATATAAAACCTAAACTAAATATTACCCAAGCAATCTTGATCTTCAATAAGCTTGACTTGGTACACTTGCGGATGAAGCTTGAACTTGGATCTTTAACTTGAATTGCGTAGCTTCACTCCACAATTCCGCCAACCTTCATTGGATTTGATCGTGAATGTGTAATTTCATCCATCCTCCAACATGTTGTTTGTCTATAATAAATAGAATTATACAAACACTAGACAAACAACATTAGAAGTAAATTGTTCGTTAAACATCATCAAAACAAGAAGACCAACAGAGAGCTTTCTTTTTCTCTGTTGAAAATGATGGGAAGAGTCATGATCAAGATTCACCATTTGAGATATAATGATGTGCGGCAAAGGAATGCTGTCATTGAAAATTCGAGGAAAAAAAACCATTGTTCGTGAGCATGTTATTTGATTAATGGTAGTTTACAACCTTGTAATTGCATTATAGGGTTTTAACCTTATAACAGAGCATTAGAGCTACCATTGTTCCCAGCATGTAATTGACAAATAACACTCTTGCTCGTGTTCCATTATTGGAAAAGGTTTCAACAATGGTTAAGAGTGCTTCAAAATAAATAAATAAATAAAGTCTCAACATATTATATCTTTTTAATTACTTTCAAACGTGAACAAGAGTGTTATTTGTAGACTACACGTTGGAAACAACCATTCCTAATTTACACCATATCCACATTTTTGATTACATGAATACTATTTTTTGTTGAAATTATGCCTTAAAACTCTCTGATTGTTCAAATTAGCCAACGGATCATCAGTGGTCAAGAGGAGATCATCGATTGTTTCTTCGATCATCACAGTAAATAATAGGAAAAAAATAGAAAAAAATTTTGAACCATTGATAGACTATAGGGAAATATTGATGGTTTGCAGGGATCATCGATGGTCATGTCTGACCATCGATGGTTATGACATTTATTGTAAGTTTTGATGATTTAATCTCAGCCATGCGTTTTTCTTTTGATCTCCAACTCCTACCAAGTATTGGATAACTCTTTCATGATCTATTGTTGTCTTCAATATATTAAAATAGAGAGAATTTAGATTTAAGATTTTGTGAGAGGGTTGAAGAAGGAGAGTTTGAGGGTTTAGCCTTTTGTCTTATTTTTGCACTCTTTTCTCTTTTGATAGTGGAATTGTTTCCTTCTACCGTGGATGTAGCCCAAATTGGGTGAACCACGTAAATCTCTGTGTTTTTGATTGCTTGTTATTTATTTTCATGCTTGTTCTTTATTGATTATTTCTGCTTTATTGTGCACTTGTTCTAACAAACTAATATGAGAGCTTCAGTTGTAATTTATTTTGTACGCAAAGAAGATGTCTAAAAAATACAAGATTGAGAAGTTCGACCGTGAGGTCAATTTTAGTCTCTAGAAAGTGAATATATTTTTTATTCTTGTTAAGGAAAGATTAAAAAAGGCTTTGTTGGGAAAAGATAAGATGTCGATGTCGATGACAAATGATGAAAAGTTCGAAATGGATGAAAAGATGTTAACTTCAATCTAGTTGTGTTTGTCGAATGAGGTTCTTTGGAAATTCATGTATGATAAGACTATATCGAGCCTATCGCTCAAATTGGAATCTCTTTATATGATAAAAACCCTCGCCAACCGACTGTATTTGAAGCAAAGTTTGCTTATGCTCTGTATGACAGAAGGTGCATCCATTAAATCACATATTAATGGATTCAATTCTATTATTATGGATTTGGAGAATGCAAATATAAAGGTAGAAGATTATGATAAGGCTTTGTTATTGTTATGTTCGCTACTATCCCCTTGCAAGCACTTTAGGAAAATTATGTTATATGGGCAAAAATCTATCTTGATGGATGATGTGAAATCATCTTTATTCTCAAAAGAGTTGATGGATAAAGAATTGACTAGATCTAATGATGGTAAAGTCAAAGTCCCACATATTCAATGTAGAAACATGAAGCGTGGTTTTCATAGTAAAAATAAGTTGAGATCGAAGTCAAAAACTAAGAGCAAGTTCTATAACTATTGCAAGAAGACAAACCATGTCATGAATGAGTGTTGGAAGCTTTAGAATAAAGAAAATAAGAAATCCAGGTCAAAGAAGACTCCATAGAGGCTAGTGTTGTCGAGTACAATTTTGATAGTTTTGTTCTCTTGGCTACAAACTCAGGTAGATCTAAGGATGATTGGATCTTTTACTCTAATTGTACCTATCGCATGTGCTCCAATAGAAATGGATTTTTCACCTACAAATCAGTAGAAGATGAAATTGTTCTTATAGAAAATGATTCTCATTGTAAGGTGATTGACATGGTATAATTAAAGTTGGAATGCATGATGGTATTGTAAGGACATTGTCAGATGTTCGTCATATTTTAGATTTGACAAAGAATCTCATATCTTTTGGCACCCTTGAGACTAACGAGTGCAAGTATTCAGCTAAAGGTGGAGTTTTGATAGTTTTTAGAGGTTCTCTAGTTAACAAAAAGAAAAAAAATTAGAAAATCTCTATATTTTGTAAGGAAGACAGCTATAGGTGCCGCTATAGTTGCTATATCATTGTTGTCAAAGGCCGACGCCACCAAGTTATGGCATATGAGTTTGGGTCATATGAGCAAGAGGTCATAACTATACTCAGCAAAGGGAACTTCTTTGTGGTTAGAGTACAAGAAAGATGGATTTTTGTGAACATTGCATTCTAGGCATGCAAAAGTGTTAGTTTCAGTACACCTGTGCATAAACCAAAGATACTTTAGATTACATCCATTCTGATTTGTGAGGTCCCTCGCGTGTTCCTTCGAAGGTAGGTGCTAGGTACATGTTGACATTTATCGATGACTACTCATGAACAGTTTAGGTTTACATGCTAAAATGTAAGGATGAAGTGTTCAAGCATTTTAAGTAGTGGAAGATATTGATTGAAAAACAGGCTGATAAAAAAGATTAAGAGGCTTAGAACCAAGGATTGAACTTTTGCTCTATAGAGTTTGATGAATTCTGCAAAGATGAGGGCATAGTTTGACATTAGACTGTACGAGACATACCATAATAAAACGGCATTGCAGAATGGATGAATAGGATTCTTCTTGAGAGATCTCGTTGCTTGTTTTTGAATGTCGGATTACCAAAAGATTTTTGGGCTGAAGCAACGTCTACGACTTATTATTTGGTGAATCACTCCCCATCCATATATCTATTGACTGCAAGATACCAGAAGAGGTTTTATCTAGCCATCCTGCTGATTATTCTAATTTGAGAATATTTGGTTATTCTGCATATGCACATGTAGGTCAAGGTAAATTAGAACTTTGATCTAAAAAATATACATTTATTAGTTATGCCTTTAGGGTGAAGGGAGAAAGGTTGTGGCACCCTGATCCTAAATCACCTAAATTTATGATTGAGAAAAATATAACATTCCATGAGTCTGCTATGTTACTTCAGAAAAAAGACATTGATGTTGTTCCTTCAAATGTAAGTACTACACATAAGAGTACCGAAGAGAAGGTAGAGTTGGAGACCGATTCTCATAGTTCAACTCAACAATCAGTTATTGGCTCGTCTGAAAGTGATGAGGGAACAAAAATTACAGCAGAAGATGATACTTATAGCATTGGAAAAGGCAAAGGAAAGAGAGTGATAAAGCCACCTCAAAGATATGCAGATTAAGCCATTGCATATGCATTTTCAGTAGCTCAAGAGATACATGATGTAAGAGAACTGAGCACTTTTCAGAAGTTGCTTCATCCCATGATTCTACAAATTGGTTGGTTGATATGAATGAGTAGAATGAATCACTTCATAAAAATCAAACTTTACATCTAGTAATTCCTCCGAAATGATAAAGAATCATTAGATATAAGTGGATATTCAAGAAAAAGGAAGGCATTATAGGTGCTTCAGATGCAAGGTATAAAGGCTCAGCTAGTTGCAAAAGGCTATAGTCTGGTTGAAGGCATTTATTCCAATGATATTTTTTTCACCCATTGTTATGTACACCTCTATTCATATTCTATTATCACTAGTTGCAGTATATGCTTTGGAGATAGAGCAATTAGATGTTAAAACAGCTTTCTTGTATGGTGAACTTCAAGAGCAGATTTTTATGCAATAAGCTGAAGATTTTATAATAGAAGGAAAAGAAGATTATATTGTTTTCTAAAGAAATCTTTATACGACTTGAAGCAAACTCCTCGTCAATGGTAAAAGAGATTTGATTCTTTCAGATCAGTCTTGGATTCAGTAGAATGATGTCTAGTTTACTTCAGAAAATTGAATGATGATTCCTTTATTTATCTACTATTGTATGTGAACGATATGTTAATCTTAGCTAAGGATAAATCCAAGGTGAACAGGTTAAAGATTCTACTTAGTCAAGAATTTTAGATGAAGGACTTAAGAGCTACAAAGAAAATTCTAGGCATGGAAATTTTTAGAGATAGGAAAGAAAATAAGTTGTGGTTGTCACATAAATGCTACATTGAGAAACTCCTTGCTCATTTCAATATGCATAATTCAAAATTGGTTACCATTCTTCTTGCAACTCACTCCAAGTTATCAGCATTACCTAGCACGGATGTGGATTGTGACTACATGTCGCTGGTACCTTATGTAAGTGCAGTTGGCAGCATTATGTATGCGATTGTTTGTACTCGACTGGATCGTTCACAAGCAATCAATATTATTAGTAAGTATATGACAAATCCCGAAAAAGAGCACTAGCAAGCTATAAATTGATTTTTAGATACTTGAAGGGAACTTCAGGTGTTGGCTTGGTATTTGGTGGAGATAGTGACGCAGAGTACAATGCTACTGGATATGTTTATTCAGATTTTGTGGGTGATTTCGATAAGCACAAATCAACTACATGTTATGTTTTTACTCTTTCAAAGGGAATCTATTTCATAGAGATCAATATTACAACCTACTATTACATTGTCTACTACAGAGGCAGAGTTCATGGTAACTATAGAAGCCGTGAAGGAGACAATATGGTTAAGAGGTTTTCTTGTTTAGTTGTGAGTTGAGCAGGAAATTAATCTTTCTCATTGTGATAGACAAAGTGTAATTCATTTGGCTAAGCATCTAGTCTTCAATTCAAAATTAAAGCATACTAAGGTTCAATATCGCTTCATTAGAGAGATTGCTAAAGAAGGCAAAGTAGTCTTGAAGAAGATTGTCACTAAGAATAATCCAGCAGATATATTGACATAGCTATTACCAGTAATCAAGCGCAAGCTTCTCTTGGACTTGTTTCATATCAAAGAACATTGAGGCAACGTATGGTACATTTGTAGAGTCGTTGGCAGTACACTACTGAGAAAGTTGAGCACTCATTCAGGTTATTGAGTCAATATGGAGATTTGTTGAACTTATGCCTCAAAACCCTCTGATTGTTCAAATCAGCCCTACGGATCATCGATGGTCTAGAGGAGATCATCAATGGTTTCTTCAATCATTGATGTGTTATAGTGAACAATCGGAGATAAATAGAAACCAAATTTTGAACCATCGATGGACTACAGGGAACCATCGATAGTTTGCAGGGATCATCGATGGTTGTGTTTGGCCATTGATGGCTATGACGCTGATTATAGTTTTTAATGATTTAATCTTAGCCATTTGTTTTTCTTTTTATCTCCATCTCCTACCAAGTTTTGAATAAATCTTTCCTTATCTACTATTGTCTCCTATATAATAAAATAGAGAGAATTTAGATTTAGGGGTTTCTGAGAGAGTTGCAGAAGGAGAGATTGAGGGTTTAGGCTTCTGCATTATTTTGTACTGTTTTCTCTTTTGATAGTGGAATTTCTCCGACGCTTCTGCCATGGATGTAGCCCAAATTGGATAAACCACGTAAATCTCTATGTTTGCAATTGCTTGTTGTTTATTCTCGTGCTTGTTCTTCACGATTATTTTTGCTTTACTGTGCACTTGTTCTAACAATTTTACCCTTGCAAAGCACTAGCTAGTGTTGTGTTTTGTACATGTTATTAGTATCATTATCAAACTCTTGGATACTTTTAGTGTTGTACACCTTAAATTTATTAATAGTACATAATTTCCTGATGCTAAGCCAGCCTTGTAGCCGTTATGCAAATTCTGTCGATTAGCCGCATTATGTCAGGTGCTTATAATTTATATAATCTTTGCTTAAAGAGTTGGTTATAGACTAGTGTAAAAATGGTTGCATAAATGTACTAACTCACAGAAATCCATCAATCTAACAATTCCATAGGACTTAGATATTCATTCACTGTTAAAAAGAAGAAAAAAGAAATAAAAGAGAAAACAACGAATAATTACAAAGTTTTCGTAGACCTCCAAAATGGAAACTGCTATAATATTAATATTTTCATTACATTCTTCATGTTGGATTAAATCAAATTAGGACATATATGTTACATTAGTGTATAATGCTATTTTTAAGGCTAACCTGCATAAAGTGATCAATCAATTTGGGTTAATGGGTATTTAAGTAAATCATGGGCTAATTGTGCAGATACCAGACTGCAATTCTAATTTTATGAGGGGCTAAATTAGAAAAATTACAAATCTATATAAAGGGGTTATGGTCCCTAATCTAACTGTTACGTTCTCTATTCTCTAATCCCCATCTAAAGAGATATTCAAGAGAAACCTTTTAGATTAGAAGATCAACCTTATTCAGATCCGTACTAAAATCAATATGGATTCATGTATTGCTTCCACTCATTGTTGTGTTTATTCTCTTTGAATTAATCATGCTTTTATGGATTAGATCTCAGATGTAAGATCTAACACTTCATGGATAATCCAAGATAATAAATTCAAGTATATAAAACTCTTAAACATAAGTCTTAAAACCTAAAGAAAACCTTTTGAAGAAAGCATAGAATTTTTACATTCATTTTACTTGTTTGCTACCGCTGCGAGGAACCAATCTAAAGCTCTGTGGGTTCTCGTCTTATTTTTTTTTTCGTGTCCAATCGTTGAGACACCCTTAGCATGTTGTCGAAGCTGATTCATTGTTCATTATTTTGCGTCCAATCCAAGAGACGCCCTAAGCATGTTGCCGAAGCTGATTCCTTGTTCACTATTTTGATCTTTTCTTTCCTAAGGGATATGATAATTCTTTTTTTTTTTTTGTCAATGAATTAAATTTTCATTCATTTTCCAAATGTAACATTGTGAAGTACATCAAGATACTAGGGAAATATCTGGTAATCAAGTAAGAAATTATATTTTCTCAAGCATATCTTTCATATGAACAGGTATATCATCATTCAAAACTTTTGAATAAATGGAAATTTTGATTGCTCGAAGTATCAGACCTGGCTCCTTAGCTTTGCCTTGAAATATTCTTAAATTTTTCTCTTGCTAGATCATATAAACTGTAGTCGTGAGAGTCATTCTCTTCAATTTCTTCATGAATCCTTTTCCTTTCAAGTTGCAGGAATACCAAGCTATAATTTGATTCCAATCACATGATCTCCAGTTATATCCTAGCCAATCTATTACCCTGTTCCAAATATCAGCAGAAAACTAACATTTAAAGAAAAGATGTCTGCTACTTTCCGTTTGAAGCCTAGGACACAAGACACACTGGTTTTGATTTGCGTCCAATATCCCCATTCGGCATAATCTATCCAGAGTAAGAAGTATAGATTGACTGACTAACCACAGAACAAAAGAGTGCTTAGGATAATGAAATTCATCACAAACTGTGTCAGACCAAGCAATTGGGTAAGCTGGTTGAATTAGAGCTTTGTACACAGAAGATAGCTGAATTTTTCCATTGGTGCAGCAACCATCAATGGCACTTTGCATATTTCTAACATTACCAAATTTATTTAGCACCACATCCCTTACTTTTGAGGAGTTGTTTCCACATCCATGAGTCATTCA